>VUQR01004486.1:10517-29448 GCA_015108515.1 Hemichromis elongatus
CCCCCAGACTTAAAAAAAAAAAAAAAAACTTAGAAAAAACTACATTTGCTTGAAAGCAACAACATGGCACAGTGTGGCAGTTTTATGATTTGTATAAGATCGATGCAGGCAATGGAAACTGCTGGGTTAGGAGAGACAAGTAAAGGCAATCAGGAAAGGATGGGAAGGAAGTGAAACTACAGGCACAAAGACAAATAACTACCAAAATAAAACAGGAAGGAAGTAATACCCTAGTAACTGAACAGGGATGCAGAGAGACATGAATCATCTTAACCGAACCGATCAGCTGTTCATAACACTTCCTAAGTTGGATTAGACGTCAGCACAAACTATCGTATGTCCGCCATTTCCTGTGCGAAGTGACCGGAAGTGACGTCATTTTCACGAAAATTGTAGTTTTTCCACCTTCAGCGTCTAATAAGCCCATACTTGTGTTTTTACAAGTCATGTTTGACTTTGTGCTTTTCTGTATAGCTTCTGGGATGCTTAGAACTAAAATTGCACTGTTGGAAATATTTTATTTTGCTGTTTTTCTTGCAAATTTGCATTATAATATTTATTTTCGTTTTGTCCTATATAAAAATTGGGGTATCTCAAAATAAAACTATGAAGAAACTCCAATTAATTTTTCTGTGATTGGAAACTATTTTGTGCATTTTTTTTTGTATTTACAGTTTTGAGGGAGAAACCTCTTAAACTTCTCTAACTAGAAATATATGTAAAAAAACGATTTTCAATTTTTTTGAAGTTTATTGCACTTTTTTGCTACTTATGTAGTTACTATGGACTGAATGATTACATATTATTAAAATTTGGGCTCTAATGGTTGTATGGATGTATAACAACTTGAAATGCTCCCAAAAATGGCACCACAGCAGGTAAAATATAAAGATAAGCTCTGGCGGACTTGGTTCTATGGTAGGTCTTAAAGGGTTAAAAGAGGGGAACACATAACCTCTATAAATACAAACTAACTTAAACTAGAGAGAAAACCAAAACTTAGACAGCAAACAAACTGAGAACAAAGAAACTATATTCCATCAAAGCGGCAGCGTGGCGACAGAAGGAAAAAACGCGCCGAATGTGGAACAATAACCCTTTTATCTTGATTATTTTATTTTAATAATTGATGGAAGACAACATTGCAGTTAAAATCTCAATTCGATCTGTTGCACGGCCCCGCTTCAGGTTGTAGTTAACAGCTTGCACAGATGGTATATCCAAGTGATTCTGACAGAAGACGGTCTCCTAGCAATTGGTGGTGAGTGACATATTGGTAACTAGCTGAGTCAAAATCTCTCCCTCTCTATCTCACACATAATAATTATATTTTTGCACGATGAAATCCTTTCATTTCACAAAACTCAGACACATCTTGAAATATGGTCCTCGGCCTCTAGTTTACTCAAACTCAGTTGGCAGACTACTTTGGAGATTTGGCAGCTCATTGAAAATAAGGAATATTCAAAAATGTCATGAATTTTAATTTGTTGAGACAAATTTTGTTTTTACACAATTTTAGAGAAAAGATAGTGACATTTTTCCAAAAAGTAAAAGTCCAAATAAAGTCTTTGTCTTTATTTTTAAATGAATTTATTCTTAATTTTATTTGTGAAACACGAGATAAAGAATTTTTTTTTAAAGTCTCTGTTTAAAAAAAAAAGTTTTCAAAATACAGTTTATTTACTTGTTCTAATCTGTATTAGGAGTTTTATTATTGTACCCTTTTGTGCCAGGTTAAGATTAAAAAGTTTTTTTTTTGCAGTGCTTTTTTCTGGGTGCAGTAGGAATTTTGGACCCTTTGCACATTCAGGGAACAAGACTCTCTGGATTGTTTTTATCTTTTAAAGTCATAACCCACCGTCCTTTTAATAGAATAGACATTTGGTCCTGTTTTAGCCTTTTGAGGCTCTAGCTGGACAAGAACGTGGGGTCACGCAGAGGTTAAAGACAAAGTGACATGAGTGTGAAGGCTCTGCAGGAGGTTAATACTTTGCTTCAGTTTGCTGCTATTTGTTTTGGCAAGCTGTACATCTGTTTTGACTTTGATTTGTGTTTCTTTGCCTCCACAGATAGCTGCTCTGCAAAGAGGAGGAGACAGCTTCCCACTCATAGGCGCCTCAGGCAAAGTGCTCGGAAAGGTGCGGCAAAGGACAGATGCACAGAAAATAGAAACAAATACCTCTGACAAAGGTGTTGTCTTGTTGCTGCTGACTTCAAAGAAAACCCTCCCTGCTGAAAGTCAAACGCAACAAATTTTTTATGATGATCACAAGTGGAGAGAAAGATGAATGTTGAAAAGTTACAGCAGACTTCTGTCTTTGAATTCAGGCACTGCGAAGCTCTGACAAGAGCTCGAAGCCAGTGTACGTGTCTGTGGGCCACAAGATCAGCCTGGACACAGCTGTGCGCCTCACACACGCATGCTGCCGCTACCGGGTCCCTGAACCAATCAGACAGGTGGGCCTACGTGCACGTGCACACACACACACACACACACACTGTGTAAGTGCATTGAGCCATCAGGAGTGTTCAGCAGAGCAGCTGCAGGAACGCTGGAAGCCTTTTTTGTGAACAGTAGAAATAAAAGTTGAACTTCTCATCTTAGAAGTGCTCCCAGCGTCCTGCTGTGAAGCGAGGAGGTGTGAGCATCATGCTATGCAGTGCTTTATTGGCAGCAGGGCCTGGGAGACATGCAAAACTGGAGAGAAGAAGAATATATGCAGCCAAATTAGGGATGTTCCAATTTCGCCTGTATTTTTATATAAATTCCAGCGCCGGCGCAGAAAACTGTGCAGACAGTTTCAAACGATTAGATGATGCCGGCTGTCAGACACAAGTGCAACAAAGCTATAGTGTGACACTGAAGATATTTTTAACTGCAAGGCAGGCAGGATTTTCTCAAAGTTGGAAAGTATATGGTTCATACTTTGCTATTATATTTGAGATGCACAGAAATGAATGGGTGATGAACAGAGTGAACTTTTTTAATTAGGCCAATAACATTTATACTTACTTTACTCACTGCCAAACAGGAGAACATCTAATGTTTTCCATCTTTTCGATTCTGTGAAGTGATTTTCACTCGCTATCCGAGGTCTCTTTCGGTAGGAACAGTGACCAACGACAAGTAAGAGCTCTTTTAGTCGACTAAGAGAAGGGCCAAGAACATACTTGTGAATATTTTGGATGATTTTCCCATTCCTGTCCTTCCTATAGACAGGAAAGCTCTGCAGACTGAGATCGTTTTCTTTGTTTTCTTAGAACTGGAAATTAAAACCAAAGAAAGTGCTCTGTGGCATTTCTTCATGCGTTGGTTACTTTAAACCTAAAATCAGCTTTTATAATGGAAGCTCTGTAGTGCCACCAGCTCACCGCATTGACACAGAGTGCAGTGAGCTTACAAAGTTAGCCTTCATAGATCAAAATGTGCACTCAATGATTTTTTTAAATTGAATTTTTAAATATTTATTCATTTAAATGTTTTAACAATGTGCTTTATTAGGCGAGAACATTTTCATTATTATTATTATCGATAGGTTGAAATACTTTTTTTTTCGAATACTTTTACTCAAAATAAAATAAAATAAAACGGGGACCAATATTACAGTTGTTTTGAGCATAATTGGTATGTTGTCTGTTGCTGTTTCGGTTAAATTTTTGTCTGTTTGTTTGTTTTAAAGAGTGTTTTCCTGGTTTTTGAATATTGAGCATCTTTTGCTAATTATAGATGCAAAACAATACATCTGTATAAAAGTGTGCTCGCCTCACCACTGGTCAACAGTCCCTTGTTCCTTTACTTTGCAACGGTGAGATATTGTTTTTCTACTACCATCCCTCGGTAGAGTGAAACATGAGTACAGTTTTAGCCAAAGTGCATTGTGTTAGCTCCTTTCAGCCCTCTGCACAGATTGGTTTTGGTTTTAAAAAATCCTGGAAGAAGAATATAAAAAAAATATTTATGCACGAGGCTCAATGCTCAGTGCTGTTGGTTCCTTTTGTTTAACTGCAGCCTGCAAAAATGTAAGACAACCCAATAAAGTGAGCTGAATTGTTGCCCAGTGGTGGCGATTAAGTTCACTATGAATTTTTTAGTGTCCCTTTTCTAGTGTTGCTCGGTTATATCGCACTCTGCCTCCTGCCCAGTACATGCTGGCGCTGTTAACAGGTTAAGTTGGGATAGAAAGTTAAGCGCTTTTTTAAAATGTCCTTAAAGTTTTAGTAACATAAAATAGCAAAAACAACCACTAACTGTTATACTGAGGAAGAGGAGGAGCAAGCATCACCTCATCTTTTTCCGCCACTAGGCTGTGCTGTGCTTCTGCAGTGCACCATACGCTTACTGCAAGCCACCTGACTGCACTGTAAACACACACACACACTCAAAATCAGTTTTATCAGTTTTTTCGCCAGGGGAGCTGCAGTAGCAGCGGCTAACTCACCTCCTCCTGTGTGTCTGTGTGTTTATTTCATCAAAGTGTGATGTGTTTTAGCTGGTGGTGGGTAAAGGTGCAGCCGGCAGCAGCAGGGAATGAATGTGGACATCAGAGAGAGGCAGGAACAATCTTACCTTCCTCTGTCCAGCCACCGGTGCCTCCCTCTTCATCGTCCTTTCTTTTCCCAACTGCTCTGCTTTCAGACTCTGACATCCACATTCCCTTCTGTTCCCTCCCTGCTTCTTCCACGGGTACTTTCTCCTTCACAGATCCAGCTGTGCTGTTACGTCCAAGGTTCTGTTTGCTCTCGCTGGCAGGCACAGTCACATCTCATGCAGCCCAAAAAGAAAAAAGCAAAATCAAAAAGATATGAGCCTGACAGGAAGGCTGAATAACTGAATACACTTTAAAACAGAAAATGAAAACAGGCTTTTGTGTGCAAATGTTCATCGTGGGCATTTAAGGTCAAACTAAAAAGATGCAAATAATATATAACTATCCTGACTTAAACAGATTCTGTGTCAGTCCCACACTTGCACTGCTCCACCTCAGCTCCAGCAAGCGTCTTTTTGCTTCCTTGTCTCTACCTTTGTTGATGTTGACTTCAGTAGGTTATTCTCTGTGTATCATGCTGTAAGATTATTGATTTCCTCTAGATATAAATCCCCTCTTCCTCCCATCATTGTTTATAATCTCACCATAACGGCTGCGCTCTCTGCAGATTTCACGATAGAGTTCTCTCTGTGCTCTGAGTGCAATCATGGGTGTGTAGCACGAACAGGATGAGGCTGAGCACTCAACCATGGGGGTTTGTGGTGTGACAGTCCTGTCTGAGGTGTCTTTGTGAGGAATCCAACATCTAATGGCAGATTGTGGTGCTAAAAGCCAAAGTGCTGAATTGAAATCAACACACAACATTCAGATATTTGTAGGAAAGTGGAAGGAAGTGGAGATCTGATCCTTTGATGGTTCAGCCTGACTGGACTGACTGTTATCTTTAATGTACTGGACCAGACATTTAAACCATTTGTTATCCATTATTGTCTGCTCATCTGAAGTCAGGCTGCTGTAGCAGCAGTCTAGGCCAGGGTATTCTAGATGTCCTTCTCCCCATTATGGGTTTGCAGTTACTCTTAGGAGGTCCCAACAATATAATCTCTCCAGTGGGTTCCAGATCTTCTGGGTCTTCAAAGTGCAGCACAGCACAGCTCTACTGTGAGCTCCATCTGGATGTTTGAGCTTCTCATCTGTATGGCGGAGCCCTGCCATCCTACAGACAAAACTCATTTTGGCCAGTTGTATTCATGTGGGCGTCTTTACTCACTAAAGTAATATATTACACATTACTTTTCCCTTTCTTAAAAGTAATGCATTACATTGCTTTATAATTCACCTGCGAAAGTAAATCGTTACACTACTTATTACATTATTTTGATGTTACTCCATAACATGATGTATCACTAGTTAACAATATAACCTACATGCAGCACACTGACACAAACCTGTGTTCTAATGAGAGCATGCATACGACCTTTCTTTAGTGTTAACATGTGTCCACTGTCGACTGCTCATCGCTACCTTCGCTACCTGTTAAAGTTCAGGCTCTGGCTGCAGGGCTGGGGTCAGCATGCACTCGGGTTTCATATCGTTCTGGCCTCTTGACTAGCTTTGTGTTAGCATGCTGTCTGTGCAGATGCTTGCAAAGAGCTGACGCTGTCTTATAAGTCTAGAGCAGTTGTTTCTGTCATTGACACAGTTTACACTTTACCATCGGACTCATTTCCTATTTGTGTAATAAAAATAAAAGTCATGTCCACATCTCCAGTGCCCAAGTCATAAACTGCTTCACCATTTCCTCCCCCCGACCAGGAGGAAAAGGGCACGTGTGATGGTTTGTTTTTTTCCCGTCCTATCCACCCATCATGCAGATAACTAATAAACCCTAGTTATACAAGTAATAATAATTGTAACTGTAGTGTGATTACAGATTTTTGTATTTGCATTTACACTATTGCATCACTAAAATCGTCGATTGCATTAATGTGTGACTTTGGAGCGTGTGACGCACAAACGTTTGGGACCGTGGCTGGTCATACCCAGATATCATCAACATGTGAGATGGTTGGAGTGAAAAACTGGTCGTTGGATGTTACAAATAATTCAAGAAATCTCTCTCTGTCCACCTGTCTTTTCTTCTTGTAGCTTAGCAACAGTTCATCTGATGCACTCTGTGTTGCTGGAAACTCTGCTGTGCTGAGTTTGATGTTGTTTATATAGGGACTTCTCATAATTTGTCCTCTATTACAAGTTTTTCCTTTCAGAGTGACACCTGCCTTTTCCACTCAGTATGTAAGGAGAAGGACAAACATAAACACAAAGGCCCAGGAGGATATTCACTGACATGAGTCCAAGTTTTTCAAGCCTCTCGCCCCTTAATGCTTAAAAAGACTGAAGGATTGTAAAATATTAATGAGTGCCTGCCAAAAATTTCTAGCATTTAGAAAACTGCATCACTCACACGGCCAAAAACAACTTCTCAGAAAGATAGGACGACACGTTTGCCTTTCATTGCATTTATTTTTTTTGTCTTTGCTGTCACAAACGATTTTAGTCACTTGTGTTGTTTGGGCGAGCATTTCCCGATTAAGCTGCCACCTACAACGAGTTATACACGCAAACAGTTAGTGCACCGTCATAACTGTAGCTTTGCTGTTTTTAAAACTGAGTTTATGATTGCCTGCGGTGACATGTGTGACACTCTTCCTGAACAGGTGATGTACGAGTGTTAGAAATGTCAGATCAGCTCAGGCATTATTGTGATAGGAATGCAAGATTTTTACAGTGTTTAATATTTGTGCCAGGAGAGGCAATAAAGCAAAGGTCAGTAAGCCGATGTTTCCATTGTGAGCCTCCTCTTAGTAACTTCTGGGCCTCTTAATGTTTCTCCGGGTCTTTTAAACTTTTCTGGAAATATGTAGGTGATTTTTTTTTTTTTTTGAAAAGATGTTGGCTCATTTGGTGCTCACGTGATGGAACTGGATGCTTGATATCTTCTGTCGGGGCTCCTTCCTTGCAGTCTTTTGGCTGAAGGTTAAAAACCTATGATTCACATCATCCTCAAACTGTTCACTGAACTCTGGTATCCTCGTGTACGGAAGCATCTGCATTTATTTTATTTTGTTTACAAGCGTATTCCTGACAGCTTGCTTTTTATTTCTATTTCTTTGATTTGCTTGGGAATATATTAAGGTTTAGCAGGTGTTCAGGAGTTTTGGCTCTTCTGCCTTTACCAATCTGTATGTAGCAAAAAGAGAGGAGAGTTGAACCAGACAGAACATGTTTAATATTAGCCAAGAGATTCCTTCCTTAGTTTCTCCCTGATACTGCACTTACATTTTTATTACTGACTGGGCCTTGAGATTATATATTTATAACACGACCTCCGTTACAAGTGTGTGCAATAAGAAAGAAAGAAATTCCAAATGAGGACTTGATGAAAAACATCCTTCACTGGTTTCATGATTACAGAGTTTTTAAGGGGGACCTGTTCGTTTCTTTATTTATAATCAAATATGTTAAAATGATGAATGATCATTTTAAACATGGCAAAGGACCCAAGTAATGAGGTCAATGTATGTAAGTACTGTGAGTCCTTCGCTTGTCAGTGAGATCGCTAATATGGTCATCTCAGGTCTGTTTAACTGCTCTGCTTGTGAGCAGCGTTTAATCAGAGGAAAGTGTCTTAGACTGAAAGGAGAGGAGCCGATTGGACCAGTATGAGATAAATATGGGTGATTTTAGTCATTCAAAGTTAGTCTATGAGAGTTCAGCGATAAAATATGAAGCTGAAGCTCCCCTTCATTGCCTGACCCTGTGGTAGAAAAACACTCAAACAGCAATTTCTCCCCTCATTTCACCTCTATGTTTAAGCTGGGATGTACAGAAACATTACAAATAACTTTATTCATGATGTTATGTTCTTTGAACTTGGTATGATTTTTGCATAACTGTAATTTATTCCTTAAGGTGTGCGCACCTCCTGCAATTTAAGTGCTTAAACTTTCTCTTTTAAGCCAATTTAATAAAATGTAGAAAAAGCCCCTTGATGTTCATATTTACATATATTTTCATTTTGTGCACAGAAAAGTCAGTTTAGCATCTAACTGCTTTTTTTTTTTTTTTTAAAGATTTGCGTTCAGGCTTCCTTTTATTTGGTGTGAGCTTTGTTAAAGCTGTGTAGATTGTGCCACTGGTTACATGAATCACTTTATATCAGGCAGTGTTAGAGCTAACTAGCTGTGATGTGCTCCGAGCTCTGTGAATTTGTTTGATGGGTTCTGTGACATTTTATCTCTCCTCTGACCCGCTGGAGTATTTCCCTCTCTTTGTTCTGGCAGCTGATTTACAAATTAAGCACAGGGTAGGAATATGAATAATTAGATGAAGAGAATGGGTGAAGAATCGATGGTGATGTACAGTGCCACAGAGGCATGGAGATAGAAATGAGAAACCTAATTATTCATTTCAGTATGATCCATGTCATGTTTTCAGAGGTTAAGAGGATGTGCTCCTTGGTTAGCCACCACCAGTTTGTCCGTCTGTATCCGGAAGTCCCACACGATCTTAACCCCGTCATTCTCCCTGTGTCACTCGGTCACTCTCCCTCTCTCAATGGGGTACGCCCCTTGGGGGCGTATCCCATTGACCTCGGGTCTTCCAGACCGTATTCGGCACAGATGTTTCTGTATACTATGCAGGTCACTTGGTTATGGCATCCCATGTATGCCCTGCCTGCTAGCATCTTGCACCCTGCTGTTATGTGCTGCATTGTCTCTGGGGCATCTTTACACAGCCTGCACCTGGGGTCTCACCTGGTGTGGTAGACCCCAGCATCTGTGGATCTTGTACTTAGAGGAGGAAGTAAGTACTATCTGCTGGTGGTACATACTGTGCAGTGGCCTGTCCTTCCATGATAGTTCCTCCTCTTTCTTGGGTTTCTGCTGCCTGAGGTATTCACTGAGCATGCAGTTGGTTGGGGCCATCTTCCTGATGCATTCGTGGATGTTCATTGTCTCACCCTGGACTGTGGTGCTGACACTCACCAGTCCCCGGCCTCCTTCCTTCCGCTTAGCATACAGCCTCAGGGTGCTGGAAACCTTCCATGCATGGTAAGGAGTTTCCTGGTTTTGATGTCACTGGCATATATCTCCTCTTTTGGCCTGCTTATTATCCCAGGAGGGTACCTGATCTGGACATCCATTCAACTTGGATTTCCAGTTCAGAACCTTTTGCAAAGGCCCACCAACCTTGTGAGTGTATTAAAAGTGTAAACACGTGTAAATCTGTCAAGGCACTGTTGTGTATTTATAATAAAGCCACATACAAATTACTGATTATCCACAAGCATGTTGCAGAGAAAAGTCAGAGACATTATTAATATTCTAACCACATAACAGCTGTTTTTGTCTAATATTGTTAACATGATTCTAACTAGTTTCTTTACTTTAATTAAATTCTTGTTGGCATGTCTGGCAATTAATAGTTTGAATAGTTGCTCTGCATATTTTGTTTAATCACTGATATTCTTTTCTGCTATTAAATATTATAAATATCACAGATTTTGTGCTACTTAATGATTAATGATCCATAGATGTTGATATAATTTATTATGCTCCCATTAAAAATTTAATTCATCCATGCTCCTATTATTTGAATGGTATTATTCACATTTTTTATAACCATGTCTTGGCTGAAATTGTGCTGACATTTTCTTTCGTGTTTTTATTTTATCTATGTGATTCGGACTATGTCTTTTCTGTTTTCTCTGAATTAGATGTTCAACTGATTTTTATTTTCACATTGTTTCATTTAAGTTATAACTCAAGTTATGTACAAACAAAAAAAATGTTTTGCACTTGTGAAGAGATATGAAGTCATAAAATGTGGAGGTTTAGGACCCAAATGCAAGAGTTGAGGTAGAATTTTGAAATATAAACTATTTATTATGTCTGATAAGAATCCAAAGCCTTTAATAAGGGAAACAGGGAAACCTGGAGCACAGTATGACTGGACAAAGAGCAACTGAAAGACATGGCTGCCTATACAAAGACTACTGAGGGCTCGCAAAGAATGGATACAACTGGGGAGCAAAACACAGGTTATGACAAACAAAACAATGAGATGGAAGCAAGTCATATTAAACAGAATCAAACAGAAGAAACTCACTGTTAATGTAAAACAGAAAGCATACAATATCACCACAGAAATGAGAACTTAACAGTGAGACAATGCCAACCACCTAAATACTAAACTAAAACAGAGAAAACTAAACTATAAAAATTCAGATAATATAATAAGATATACAGAGGAAACACAGGAAGAGATATAAATAAAACACAATGAAACAAATAATAACTAGGACTGAAAAGGAAACAAGAACCACATTTTCACATGAATAATATCGAAATAAAAGACTAATAAACTCCATCATGACAAAAATGGCCCTTTATTTTTAAAAGTGTTAAACTGAACTGTTCTTTTGGGAGCTGATGAGTCAATTTTGTCCCAAGTTAAAGATGGGTACGGTTTTTATTTTTATTCTTTTTAGCATACAATGATGGAAAGAGGCAGCTAATGTTCATATTTAGGAAACTAAAGGAAAGCAAACTGTTTTTAATATCTCTGGGATTTTTTCCATTATTTTGATTATTCCAGTTCTTTAGTTATAAGTTTTATAAAATGACCTTGGATTTTATTATGTCTTCAAACTAAACACAAGTGCATCTGAATCCTGTGTTCTATAATTTTCGTGTAGATTTATTCACCTCTTCTCTCCCATTCCTGAAAAAAATCCTCTCACCTTGCATCACGACTGAAATAAACCCCGCCTTCAGCAGCTTTAGAGATTCTCAAAGAAAAAAGTTGAAAGGGAAAGATGACATCATGGTTGGATTCTGCAGTGAAGGCTCATGTGTGAATGCACTGCAGCAGAATCTTATCGTGGAAAGACTTAAAGACGCACACACAGAGCTAATTCACGCCTCAGCTCAGTTGTGCTCCCTCACTCCATTAAATTCTCACACTCCTTTGGTATCCCACGCCTCAACATGTGATGGAGGTAAAAGACCAGCAGACACCTGCCTCAGCTTATCCTCTGCGGTCACCATGACATCAAGAGCGTAGCAAGCAGAGAGCAGATAAAGGAGGCTAACACATCAGAGGGATGTTGCAGATCAAAAAACACAAATCTAATCCGTGTAAAAGCTTTTGTGGGTTTCGTTCGTTGTCTCGCAGAGAACTTCACTGTATCTCGTGGATCTCTAGATATTTCGTTGTCGTCATCTGGGGTGCAGCTCACTCCAGTTCTCAGAGATTGCAGCGGTGTTAAGATGTATAGCTTCATATACAGCAGGGAAAATAATCATGTTAGCCTCGGCTCAATTTTGATTTCTGCTCACCTTCAAAGACATAAACAGTCTAGTTTCATTTTAGTCGAGAGACAGAATATCGAAAATCATATGTCATCGATCAAATCAAATCAGAAATACCAAAATTACAGGAGGAAAATAGTACATAAAAGTCATAAATTGACTTGCATGTTAGTGAAGTAAGTATTTGATCCTGAAGCAAAACATGACATAATACTTGGTGGAGAAACCCTTGGCAAGCACAGGGGTAAGACGTTTCTTGTAGTTGGTCATCAGGTTTTCACACATCTAAGGAGGGTTTTGCTCCACTTGTCTTTACAGAAGCTCTTTAAATCCTTTTTTTGGTTTCTTAGCTGATGTTTGGTAAATCAAAACTTCAGCTTCCCTCACATATTTTCTATGGGATTGAGGTCTGGAGACTGGCTAGGCCACTCCATGTGCCTCTTTATGTTTGGGCAAGACCCTACAGCCAGTTTGTGGCACAACATCGGCTTAAGATCCGAAGCTGCCAGACAAGACGGGCTGAGTTTCACTGTAACGTGATGAAGGAGAGCATTAGACAGAAACCTCGATCGTAACTTTGTGCACTTCCCAAACATATTAAAGTGTTTTTCTATTCACACTCCAGTGAACACTTTGGGAGCAACTCTGGGTTTCAGTGTCTTGCCCAAGAACACTTTGGCATGCAGACCGGAGCAGGGATGTAACCACCGACCTTCCGATTAGTAGATGACCTGCTCTACCCCTGAGCCACGGCCACCTCTACCTGCCAAGTGATTTAGTTCCTGCTTCTCTAATTAGTTGCAACTTTGTTTGCTTCTTTTATATAATTAAAACTCAACGTGTTTCAGTTTTGCACTGCTGTTTTAAGAAAACTAGACCAAAAATATATAGTCTAGACTAGAGCTTGGGTGCTATAGTGGACATTTATTTTCATATTTTTGGACATGTTATGGATGAAATGATGAATGGAGACTATAACTGGGAGGTGCAATAATGGATTGCATTTATTAAATGATAAATGAGAAACATTAATTACCACCGAACTAATGATTTCTGAATCCGTGAGTGTTGGCAGACTCCGTTTCATGAATATTCTTGTCTGAGGTGATCTTTTGTGCTTTTCCACTCTTTTCAGCCTCATATTTTATGTTTTAAGAAAACATACCTTTTCTGGCTCTTTTCTCTTTCATCTTTTGTGATGTTAAGCTTGATAAATATTTACCACTGCTAATATTTTCTTTTGACTTTTACTCAAGTCATCTTCCCCAGAGACGATATAACTGTAAGGACATTTCTCTGTGAACCAGCAATTGCATTTGCATCCAGTATAAGTAGCTTTAGTATTTAGCTTTACGTATGTATTTACGTATTTAAGCATGTACCAGTTAACATAAAACTGAAGTATCATATAAAAATCTATCAGGAATCCATTAATAAAAATCAACCACAAGAGCGCCTTTTCCCTAATGCATCTGTCTTCTGGTTAGAAACTCACACGGCTGATGTCTTCTCTCAGACGTGCTGTATAACTCCACACATACATGCACGCACACATCCAATGCACACACGCACACACAACAAGTCGATCTCCTCCTCCTTCCATCCTCTTCTTCAGCAGTCAGTTAAAAGCGCTAATGGACAGCAGTGAAACCTAATTCTGCTAATGCTCTTTGACAAACATACTTACACACTGTCAGACTGCTTCACTCGGATGTAACTGGGCTCTCTAATGCCTCCTTATTTTGGTACAACTTTTACTATTACTACTAATATTAGTACAAAGAATACTGGTACTACAAAATGTGTTAATCACAAGCTGTTAGCCAATGAGCAAACTTTGTATTGTTCTAAAATTGTAATTGAATATGTTGTTTTCATTAAGACCTAAAAGTAGCGACTGAAATCTTAAACTCCTCATGTATTCACTGACAGGATGGATCAAGTACTGTAAGATATAAGCTGGTGAAGCGTGGTGCTTTGCCTCTATTGCATCTAATTTGGTGGAGCTGCAGCTGAATTTTTCGAGCATGTCACTGAGGCAATGGTATACGTTGTTCTCTTGAATTTTTGGCTGAGCAATTGTTTGAATATTTCACATCCCACTATGGCGCGACTTCCACCATCATCCAAGGTTATCCAGCCCCGTATCTTTTATTTTGGCCGTGTGTTTGTGAAGACATAACTGACAGATTTCGAGGATAATTTTTAGGTAGAAATTTTTAAAAAAGAAAAGAAAAACAAAGTCTACTTGAGGGATTTAAATCCATTATTATGCACACTTTCCTCCTCCACACACTAATGGGAAGACATTCACTGGTAACAGGACTCTGTGGACTTGGCTGAGATGTACGGTAACAGCGAGTTTCCAGGCCTCTCCTTTCCTGGATGCTTTACAAAACAGAAGTAGCTAATTATGTTCCTGCTCCTCCTACAGAAGTTACCAGAAGTTAAACATCTGACTCCCTGTGTGCTCCTGTAAAAATTAGTTAACCTATAAAACATCCTTAAAAGGCCCCATAAAGCTTGTATATGTTGGTGTTTTTTGGCAGAGTGTTTCTCAATTCTTTTCCTCCTACAATATAAATTTATGTACGCTCCATCTGAACCGCCTTCCTGCAGGGTCAGCCATGCTACAAAAATTTCCCTGGCAGTCCTATACTGCTCTTTGGATGTAAGATGCACACGTTTCCCATGCTAAGAGGCGATATATGTGACTCCACGCTCCAGTTTGCCTTTTGGGTTTCGACATATCCCCCCGTGTCGGGCAGGGAGACGGAAATGTTGACAGCTGTGCTCCCAGATTGCAAAAGCAGATGGAATTTCAATGTGAGTGATTGGCAATGGGGAGCCTGCATGCATAGAATAAAAGAGGTGGAGGAAGAGAAGGAAGAGGTACACATGTGCTTGAGAGATAGTGCTGATGCATGGTTTGTGTGCAGTTATTGAAACCCAGAAAAATTTTGCCTAAGAAGCACGAATATATATCTTTATATTGTTTTTTTTAAGACCTTCAGTCTACAGATGCATGAATTTATTCTAGACCCTCTGCTGACTGTAACAAAATGTGTTTTTCTGTACATGGCATGTGTGTTTTTTGCTTTTGATGAGTGCCCACTTTTTCCAGCTTTCTCCCTTCTTGCACTCCTCGACTCTGTTCGTCTTCACTAGACTTGTTTTTTTTCTTCTCCCGCCACCGTCTCTCATCCATCCATCCAACCCCACCCTCCCACCACCCGCAGCTCTGTCTTCGCTCTCTGAATAATTCAGGCCTTCAGAGCTAGTGTATTTTTGGTTGTTGTCACCTCAACAGTAACACAAATACACCCCATACGCGTGCATGCACATACACACATAACTATGCCAGCACACCCGTGCGTGTCAATCCTCACAAACGATGCAGACAGAAAAGAACCAGACTCTGTAAGACCGCTGGGACTCGCTAACTAAGAAGAATGGTACTTACAGGGATTTCACATCATCACTGTGCTCCACCCCGTCTCTGCTCTGCTGTCCCAGCACTGAATAATAATATGTCTCACTTTTCTCTCTCTTCGAAAGTTACAGAAAGTTGGAGTGTTGAGTAATTTGTGGGGAAAGGAAAAACTCTGAAACTTTCAGTGCCTGCTTTTGCTCACACGGATTTCCCTTTACTTCTACTTGTTTTCATGCCTGTGCTGACTTTTGGGTTTTAGGCAGTTTCTGGAATAAATTTAGAAGTCATTACAAGCCAAACTTTGGTTTTATAAATGTAATCATTATCTGTCTTCATTAGGCCCATTGAGATCCAGAATCTATCATTAAGCAAAGTGTAAAATCTGCTGAATAAAGCAACACATTTACATATTATTTAAAGTTTTAAATTTGCAGTCAACACTAAAATATTTAAGTACAAATATTTGCCCCAGGCTCCACTGCATCCTGCGGATGTCAGGAATCACCAAAGGAAAAAACGTAGCTCTCAAATCAAGAAATCATCCAGCAGCTAGTCACATCCTAGCAAACTAACCATGTACCAAGAAGTTAATCGCACCTTATTTCAGGAAAGCATTACACATACAAATATGACTGGGAGGGTACATTTAAAATCAAAAACAATCATGTTAGGGGCGTGGCTGCTTTGATTGACAGGTGTGCTGCACAGGCTACCTGTGCCTCACTTTCCCTAAATCATTTAACAAACTTGACCTTTTGGCACATTTTTAATCAAATTATCTAACAAATAAAACTGCTTGTTTGGCGTTTGATGGTGCTCCGGATTAGTTAAATGAAATTCTAGTATTTCATTAGTCTGTTACTTACAGCTAATTAGCAGACGCACATGCCTCTGCATTTCACTTAAAAGTGTATTTATGCAAGTAATGATGCTTTTTCACTGCACATTAAATATGGCCACTTCTGGCTCTAAACACCTCCACGAAAGACCAGACAAACAAACATGGCAGTGACCAACAATGATAAAAAGAAACTCTGTGGCTACTCCACAACAGATTGATCCACATGCTGAACTTGGCGAAGATTTTGCGGATGCCCTTCCTGACACAACCTCCCATTTATCCAAGCTTGGCCCCTGCGACTGGGTTTGTGTCTCTTTCTGGTTTTGACCTCATGCATATGAGTCAAATGTGTTAACCACTACAAAAATGAAAAGGACAAGACTTTAAAACGCAGAATCCAGAAGGCAGTGGGTGATGTTGCGGTGGCAATGTCCAGGGGTAGCAAAGTCCATACAGTCTGTACTTGACATGACGCCACCGTGACCGCTGCTTTACCGTTACACACGTTGTGGTTTTAGTGGTTTAGCGTTAACGTGCTTTAAACGTCTGCGATCAAATCATTCTAGAAGTTGCAAATCTTTAAAAGAAATGCAGCAGATGTGATACAACACGAAATCAGAGCTCCCGACTAGAAAGAAGGTTTTCTATGATAGTGTGTCTCTGCACATGGATCTGAAGGGCTGTCGCGTACAGTGAAGCTTTAAGACATTAAAGCTATTCTCATGCAGGATTTCTGCTATATAGCAGAGATAATACTTCTTTAGTTCATCTGTTCATTATCTCCATTTAGCTCGATTAGATGATGGACACAGTTTTTTAAGCATACAGAGATTGTAAAGCAGCTGTTTGACAGGCTGACACTGACTTAGACTCAAATGATTAATCTTTCTTTCTTCTTGGTAAATTGAACATATTTGAGTTTGCTCTGCCAGTTTAGAGTAATTGGGTTGTGTATTTTTTTGTTTAGACATTTGATGGCTCAATTAAAAAAAAAAAGAAGAAATAACACAACCTGACAGATTAATTGATGTAAATAACTTCATAGTCCAAGCATGAATCTCTCCATTTGTTCTGCTTTAAAAACCAGATTCTCTGCGGAGCAGCATCTCATTGACTTGATAATGATAGCATCACAGCACGATGTCTTTGGTGCAATTTGAAGAAGAAAGAGACATGCCTGTGAGGAGAAAGTCAGCGAAAGAGAAGGCTACACAGCCGTAAAACAGTCACGTCAAACAGCTGACAGGATAAAACATTGGTGAAGATTGACAGCAGAGCTCCACCGGTGCCAGCTGTACCAGTCGGACTGTGCAACTTTTCGGAATGTGCCGAGAGGATGTGACTGTTTTAAACTGGAGCTCCCCTTCGGGCCCCGAGGCTGTCTAAATGTTAATATATGGCTGTCTGACATTCTGGTGCTGCAGTCACTGGACTGTGGACCTTCATAGACAGAAACTGGAGGAGAGTTAGAAGGAAGCATAAGAGGAAGCCCTGGGGTGGACATGAGAGAGGCGTGGGGGAGAAAGGTTGAGGTTTGGAGGAAAAAGTTTGAGTAGAGTGATAAAAAGGATTTGGCTTGAAAAAACAGAGTGATGAGAGGTGAATTCCAGGTAGAGGGAGAATGAATTGGTAAAGGAAGGATGGATTTCAAGGGAAGAGAGAGCAGAGCATGCAGGCATAGCTGCAGGGCTTAAGGGCCTTTGGGGGAGTTGGAGGATAAAGACCTGCCCTGGGCCACTGGACCAGAGCCTTTGCTCTTCTTGTGTGAGTGTTTGTGTATGTGTGGCCTGAATGTATCAAAAGCCCCTGTAGAGAGCCAACGGTGCACATCTGTTCACCTCTCGAGCTCTGGCCAGAGGAAACCAATTTTAAACAGATTCCTTTCTGTATTTTACCGGCTTTTTCTGTTGATCAATCAGATGCAGTGTGATAATGTTACATTAAGCGGGAAAAACTAGTGTTTGAGCCCATATATTAATAAGCAAAGGGAACAGTGCAATGGGCTGTTGGTTTTTAATACCATCATCATCATTTGATACCATCCTCTCCTGTACGCCATTTAACCAGCACCCCCACACATCCGTGCAACATCATCATCAAATTCGCACCACTCTGATGGGCTCATCACTAGAGCTGGGCGATATAAGATTTTTTCATATCACGATATGTTTTTTCATTTCAGGCGATAACGATATATATCACGATATAAGCCAAACCACTATATCTGTAAGATTTAAATGTGCCTTTGCTCACAAGTAAAATGTGAAATAATCAGCAGCTTGTTTTGATTTAAATATTTATTTCCCATAATAAGTTCAACAGGGCAGATGTACTTAAGGAACATGACACTTCAGTTTCAGATAAAGGCAAATATTGACAACTATACAAAAGGTAGCCGCTAAAGCGTTCAAGTTTCAAAACAGAACAAACAAAACAGACTGCTAAATCGTCAGTTCCACCTAGAAATAAAATATTAATTCTAAAAAATAAATCTTAGTTTGTTTTACAGAAGAACAGACAAAACTTTTGTCAATATCAAATAAACTGAGAACTAAAATGAAATTCTCAGTCTCTCCTTGTTGTACAGCTTAGCTTTTCAAACAGTTTTAAAATAAAGATGCTAACAGAACATTGTTTAAATCCTAGGTGCAATCATATATATAAAACTTCAGTCTGACAAAAGCCTGCAGGTTGCGGGACAGGAAGACAAGTCTACCCACTGCTTCAGGCTTTAAAGCGGCCTTTATTTTCTCAATGCTTCATTTTCGACCGTGTTTATTGGTAGCATGTG
>VUQR01004489.1:1028-16873 GCA_015108515.1 Hemichromis elongatus
CACAGTAAAGACTACATAATCTAATCTAATCCAATTCAAAAGTGAAGACTTTTTGTACTGAAGAAATAAAAGCTTAAATGTTTTTCAAGCATATGTTTCATAATGACAAGTATGTCAGTTTAATAAGATGTTGAAATTTAGTATAAGCATAAGAATGATTTACATCCCACTTACATTCACAATTTTTATTCAATTAGATTTGATGTTGGGGAAATTTTGCCTTAGTCAGTAAGAAATATTATAATTCTGATCATTTATCAGTACTGACACTTTTGAGACTTCATAAGAGGTGTAAGCATCACCGCAGATGCCTTTGTGTCTAGGTAATTGAAGATAAAACCCAGACATTTTGAAGGAGATTTTCCTGGCCTGGCTTTTGATAAACTTAAAAATATTCTGCAAAAACTGAAGAAAACCATGTCTCAACATATAAACATTACTTGATGCTGCTAAAGTGAAGCAGAGCAAAGTTACAGAGATTTTATAAGATACACAGCTAAGCTTTTTGCAATTTGTCATAATTTTAAAAGTTTAAATTTCTTCGGTATTGGACAGCAGAAATGAGACTTGTTGGAATTGTTGGAAGTATTTTAAAAAAAAAACAAAACGGTGGCCGACAGCGCTGAACACAACAATAAGCTGGAGAATAATGTAGAAAATGAGGCTTTTTAGATGGGAAATTGTTCTTGAAGTACACTGAGAAAGAGAGAGAGAGCTCTGCAGGAAGTGTGATTTTATCGTGGTGGAAGCAAAACAGCAACAGTAAGAGGGAATTCATGATGATGTTTATGTGAAGTGAAATGTGAAGCTTAGTTTTTGCTGTTGGTTCAGTCAATTTTGGTTGGAAAGTGATGAATCCTGCAGCTTCAGAATCTAGCGCAAAAAAACTCGTAGCCACAAAACGCTTTCAGCCCCGACGGCGTGTCCATGTACGTGCCGTCGGGTGAAAAAGCCGACATCTCACTGATTCTGAGGCGTTGGCGGGTCCGCGCTTTGTGTTGTAATCTTTGTGCAGAATGCTCTCATTTGCTGTTTTAGCTGTTTGGTGGTTGTTGAAATATTTTTGTCAGCTTTAACCTGAGATTCTGGCATTTCTGAAAAAATACATTTATAAATAAAAATCGATTCAGGATTTTAATGAATCAATATTGTTTTATTAAAGCTTAAATCGATTATAGTCAGAAAATTGATTACTGAAACCCGCCCCTAGCAGCAACTGACTCTGCAGGAAGTTGCTGATCCTGTGTATTATGTGCTTCTATAGTATCCAATGACATATTTATTCACCTGTGTTCATAGAAGTGATTGTATCAACTGAATTCAATAATTTGGATGGAAACAGGGTATTAGCTAGCTATCTTCGCTGTTCCAGGGAAGATAAATACTCCGATTTGCCAAATAAAATTAACACTTATTTCTGTGATACATTTTTTTTTTTTAATTTCAGCTCCCAAAGTGCTTCACACGCTATATAAAATATACATAATCAACAACCTCTGAATCATCAACGAGCATACACTAAAATACATAATAAAAATATAAACCTTGATTTAAAAAAAAAACTTCTGAGAGATGAAGGAAGATGTAAAAAAGAGAAGAAAAAGAAGAAGATGAGAGGATTTTTTCTTTTTCTTCCAGTGATAGGATTGCTCAGAAAGTGCCAATTGGTAATATGGATATTTACGAAACGACTGGATATCCTTTTCATGCAGTTTTTGACAGCATAAATGAAAATAAATTTAGATGCTTCAAAAATAACTGCCCAAAAATATACCCAGATGCATTTCACTGTGGCTGCTGAGTAACAGGAATTGCTTCTAGAAGGAGTCATCAATTTAAATTTAACATGATGATGTTCTTTTGTAATACTTGCCAAATTCTGCTTTTATAGCTTTATACTAGCCAGGGGCTGGAAAACAGCCATAGTTAACTGATTTAATATCGCCTTATATTTGGCTGAATAAAAAAAAAAAAAAGGAAACATCAGAACTAGCAACTACATGGTTATACGACCACAACCAATAATTGGTAAATAAATTAAATAACTGACACACAGTATAAATTATTATGTAAATTATTTCTAAGTGAGTCATTTCCCTCGACTGTCTCACTACCCTGGAACTTAAGTTACCCAAGTTCAGTTTTAATAATATATTATTTAATATATTTATCACATTAACAGCTTGTTGACATATATGTGTATGTGTGTTTGCATGCGTGTGGTTAAAAAATAATTCTAAAAGTCTAAAAAGTCAACGCAATGATTTGCAAAACATATATAACATTTCAACAATTCTTTTTTAAAATTAAGGATCCACTTATTTTGAATTTTTATTTTTGTCTTATTTTTTTCTTTCACGACGCTCCAAATATTGTCAATGGGTCTGGCCTGCAGGCAAACCCGTTGAACCCCAAACGTTTTTATTTACTGTTTAGTTATAATAGATGCATATAACATGCAGTGATAAAGTCTCTGAAATTGTAATGTACAGTTGTCTTCAATCTTTCTGCATCATCAGCTGCTTTTGTCATGTTGACGTAAAATGTATTGTCACCAAAAGTCAACAGTAACATTCAAAATTCGTGCAACTAGAAGCTGTTTTTGGTTTAACATTATCTTGCTGATATATGGAAGACATTTAGCATTTTAGCTCTGATGGTGCCTTTCCAGATATGCAAACGATATCCACTGCCAACAAATTTTAAATGAGCTGCGATGTTTCATGAAATATCGCAGTTTAAGTATTTAATATATTTTCTATTGTGAATAAAATATATTTTTATATGATTTTTTAAATCACTTAATTCTGTTATTATTTACATGTAAGTAAGATGTGCTGTGCAAAGTGTTAGCACATAGGGTTTATAGTTGTGCAGCTATCCATTGGAGTGATGCCCAGAACTGAGCTCTGACTGCTGATGAATATCACTTCATTTATATTGAGTGAGTTTTTGAGTGACTGATTTTTGTCACTAGGGTTGTTTAACCAGAACCATACATGTTACTCAATGGGAGTGAGTGGAGTTTGGTAGGGTCCCCTTTGCGAGTTCAGGTCACTGTGCTTTGCCGGTGCTATAGAAAACTCTGAAGAAGTTTCCTGCTTTGTGTATTAGGAAGTACCACCTCTACTTGGAGCTTATCTGTTTCTCAGCATATTCATTGCTGCTGTGCACAAATGCAACTATTGGTTTAACATGTTATTGTTCAGATTGTACTCCCTAACTTATATTCATTACTAGCAATTTATTAGTTAACTTTAGTTATTAGTTAAACTTTTTTAGGCTAGATAATAACTCAGCATAATTTCAGAATTTGTTACAATTATTATTTTTCTTACACCAAGTTAAAAACTGTTATTTGTCAGAAAAAAAGAAAATTTTTGTATACTAGTCAAGAAGCTAATGACCCCCATCGTGGCGAGTGGGATCCAATCAGAGCCCACAATCAGTCAGCTAGTGAGCTGCGACACTATGCTGACAGGTAGGAAAGAGATGCTCATACTTAGACACACTCAAAAACCCATAACCCACTCTACGAGTCTAGACTCAGCTTCAGAGACCACAGCCGATAAACAGTTTATCATTAAACTAGCACTGCTGTCATTTCTCATCCCGAGTTCAATTACACATTGCATCCCAAATGTGTAATCCAGTCACATTAACATAAGTTGAAGTTCAAGTCTGAGTCTTCATTGGACTGCCTGGCAGTCCAGTGATAGTGTTGTGCGAAATGAATTAATGATTATTTACAAGAGGTGTATACTTCACATCCTGGCATATAACCAGACATCTTGGTAATGGTGTAAAAAAGAAAATGATTGAATTTTTTGGGGGGTTGCATGGGACTGAGTGCTGCAGGGTAAATTCTTAGCAAAACTTAAATTAGTTAAATTAGTTTAAGATACACCAGTCTTGAGAGGTGGGGAAGTTTATGATCACTTTCATTTTAGTCTCTAATTCCACCTTAGGGAATCTCTTCAGCAGGAAATTAAAACGTGTTTAATCGTAGTGTTCTGAAGTTCACAGATTTGATTTTGTGCAACAGGATTTTTATCTAATCACATTAGAACAATTTCTCATTTGTTTGAACAGATTACAAATGTGTTGGCACATTGATTCAAATAATGATGTACAATTAGCTGCTCTTTTCCAACACTGTCTTTTTTTTCCTCGTTGGTATAAAATGCATTACAAGCATAAGTCAAAAAGTTGGATTCAAAATGGGTTCAACTGTCTATTAAGTTATATTTTGTATATATTTACATTTTTTCCAAATACCGTGACCATGCTATTGGAATGCAACAAAAAGGATAAGACTATTTTACAGACCTAGAAAGCACAAAGGAATCCAAAATTACAGACACAAACATGGGAATATATGTAAGGCAGAACCAGTGTGACAATGGAAATTACAGTGCTGTCATATACCTCGTTGTGCGCCTGTTTCTAGGGGTCACGGGTTCACATTCATATTACAAGGGATGTCTCCTCTCCAGAGGTAGCAAAGAAAGAATCTTTTATAATGTTTTCTCTTCTTCAGCCTCTGCAGGCAACTGTTCTTGTGTATTTTATCCTTTGTGCTATGCTGTATTGTAGTGACAAGCTCTGTAAACAAATTACACCACAAACAGTAAATGTGTAAATATGAATCTTGTCTTATCTCTTACAATCAATCTCCCACAGAGTAATTTGGGACTTTGTACTTTTGAAATGGATACGTGCAATGCAACAATAGTGTGGCATTGTGTATTTTCTGTAATGCACAATGACAACTTTACATTTTGATTGTAAATGTCAATTTACAAAAAAGTTTTAAAAAAAACATTTATATTTACAATGCAACAGTGACAAGCTTATTTAAAAAGTAGTGTCATTTTCAGTGTTTTAGATGTAATATTTAGAGAAATATATTCTAAGGATTGCAAGCAACTTATGGGCTTCAAGTTATGATTTTAAAAAGCACTAAACTGACTGAGAAGAACTAATGAATGCAATTTTTTCTGATCTGGATAACACCAAACACTGAATAGCATAAAATATATCAATTTCACGATTCATTGTGAAACTAAATATTTGTTATTTAAATTTCTCACTTTTGGTTTCCAAAAGAACGCAGGCATGATTATTTACAAAGCAGACATGTAAGCACTAACTTTTCTTCATCTAGATTGAATGCCTCTAGAGAACCAAATCTCAGTCACACTCATTTGTACGCATTTCTCTTTCTGTCTCACATGCTTCTTTCGTATTTCCTTCTTGCCACTGTCAAAATGAGCTCAAGTGTCTCCGGCATTGTTTACATTATTTAGTTTAAAACTTGGGCCCTCAAAACCACAGCTGGCAGTTTGTTCGTTGTGCTTTTTTTGGGGTCTTCCTGTTGATTCAACTGGTATACTGCCATCCTAGCGAAGAATTTACAATTGCAAGAAGTGGCGGGGGGACTCAAAGTGGACATGAGTGTAAGGCAGGTAATTCAGCAATCCCACCAGAGCAACCATCCAGGCTAAAGTCAAAATGCTACCCAGATTATCTGGATATTGAAAATTGTCTGTCTCTATTGATGGATCTAAACCAACTAGTTATAGTTATGGTATTAGTTATAATTAAATGAAAGCTATGTTTTCAATTGTTATTAGCAAGTTCCTGCTGCTTAACCTGCCAGCTGACCAGCTACAGTCACTCACCAGAAACTGCTACAATCCTCAAAAAATTCACAGATGTATTTAAATAAAATTTTTGTAAGTCCAAGCTGTCACAATAAACCTTTTTATTTTTTCAATGTATAAATAAACGTCATTCCTGATAAATGCCTAATAAGTAAAAGTAATACAAGTTTTAAACAAATTTGTTATATCATGAAGCCATAAAGCTCAAAGATGATAAATGCAGCAGATGGTCAGCATATGTATAATATATGCAGTATATGGAGCTGTAAAATGATTGTCCAGAGAAGGGAGAGCAGGAAGAGAGAGAACCTAAAATGCTATCAAAATGCATGAGTCTTTCAAACTCCCCTCAGTTGCACCGCAATCGCTGGAATCATATTTCAGCTGGGAACAGGAAAGTGTACTTTTTGTGTAGGCATGGCTGTTGTGAGTGCGAAAAAGTCTGATGGCATGTTTTGAGAGTGTCTATTCAGGTCAGTGGCTGAGCTGGAAGGCTTGTTCCCAATCAGTCATGATGTCAAAGTTACATGCATGTCTAAATAAAAGCTGAAGTCAAAACTCAGATTTTACTTTTGCTCGTCTCCTCGTTTGAATAAAAATGGAGCATCCCATTTCTGTCCGTCTCCATAAAGTATGTAGTTTTGTTTCTGTGGGCCACCACAATAGACTGTAAGTCAAACAACTGACAACTGACTCAAGTGCTTTAATTCAAGAAATTAAAAAATATTTAGCATGCTATTTAAGAATTACAGTCATTTTTATCTCGACATTTTCAGAAGTTCAGTGTTAATGAGACACTTCACAGATGAGGGCTACTCTGTTGTTATTTGATGAGAAATAAAACAAAGATAATATGTAAAGTGTTAAAATTTCATTTTATAGCTTTTCACTTTTACTTTAATGTCATTTTAAACATGAGGCCAAACTCATACTTAAAATTTGTTAGTGCAAGTGAGGCAAACTACAAAAAAATCTTATCTTATCTTTATGGAGGGGACTCCATCCATCCATCTATCAACAGTCATGTCACTTTATTCTTATAAAAGATTCTGTCAACTGCCTTCATGTACTGCTAACATAAACAAAGTTTAGATTGGAGTTTGTGTTTGTGTGTGTGTGATACTGGCGATGAGACACCCGTCATAGAGACAGGACAGATTGAAATGCTTTGGAAGCCCCATAACCAAGATGGACGCCCCAGGACTGCCCGCAATATCTGAAACACACACACACACGCCAACACACACGCAGGCACATAAGAACCAACAAAACAAAATTTGTATCTGCCACTCTCCCAGAGAAATTGGTGAAGGATGGAAAAAGACTGTTATTATGAAAACTTTCTCAACTTGTGCCTCATTTTCACATTTCTACTTTCTGAGCTCATCATTTCCTTCCATGTTTTTACTCATTTCATTTAACTGCGTATCTGTCTATCTAGACCCCCCCTCCCCCATAAAATAGTTCCTCTATTAGCGCCAAACCAACCTTGTTGTCGCAGAGCAATAATGCAAAATTTGGATGATAAAAACCATTTTTATCTCAGTGTGTGTTTAAACTGGTTACTAGCAGAAAAAGAACAAAGTAGAATTCAAAAGGGCAGCGCTAATAGCGGGTTTCAGGGATAGTTGATTTAAATGCTACATTGTATGAACAATCAAGTCCTGTTGTCACACAGACACCTTTTATTTATAACCCAGTCTGGGTGCATTTTTGTGCTCCCCACTTCCATCTCAGTGAACTGCAACTAAAACGCCTAGTTAAATTCTGCTATTAAAATAATCTATGCAGATAAAAACTTTATCGTGCTTGATATCAGCCATAAAATGAGAATGATATTGAATTAATATTCATTTATTTTAAACTGGCTGTTTATTTTATTGTGTCTTATTGTAACTTTTTATCGACTATTATGGCACTTAATGTTTGTATTACTTTTTTTGTGTGCAGCACTGTGAAAACTGCTTAATAAATAAACTTTTACTTACTAACTTAAAATCCTCAGGAAGACTGTTTAGATTGGCATGTTGAATCAATGAACAGTACTGTAGAAATACTTATGTTGTTTTTTTAAACCCTGACCTCATCTTCTTGTGCATCCCTGAGCTGCTTTCAGTCTCGCTGTTTTTTGTAAAAAGCAGTCCAGGGATGCACAGGAAGATGAGGTTGGAGCAAAATCAATCCTACAGCATTTTTACAATACTGTTGAAAACTAAGACCTCGGTGCAAGTTCTGTTTGTTGCACTCATACCCATAACTTGAATTTCATTTTGAAAAGCCAAAAGTGATGATCATTGAAGGATGAGCAAACACTGTATTTCTATGTACAGAAAACATCAAGAAGAAACAATAGCATGATGTCATCCATATTCATTCAGGGTTAGTTTTGCAGAAAACGTTCACCCTGATGCCTGAGTGCATTACAGTAAAACACCATGTTGTCAGTCTGACCTTGGTGGACAGACTCACTGTGCACAATCCTGTGAATGTCAGGAAAGAGAAAAAGATGAGCGCACAGTTGGTTGAACTTCTGACCCCATGTGGAAAACTAAAGAGAAAAAAATGCTGTCTTGCTGTCTGTGCAACTGCCACAGTGAATTCAGACATGAAATCGGGAGAAAAACAGATTAACCAAACTTTAATCAGCTACAGTTTTTGATCTTTCAGTCAACTCAAATGGATATACAGGCAGCATGTGTGGTACCGTGGTTAGCACTGTTTCCACACAGCAAGGAGTTTGCATGCTCTCAGTTCCCTCTCCTCTACAGCTTCCTCCCACAGTCCTTAAACATGCTGGTTAGGTTAACTGGTGATTCTAAATTTGCTGAGATAGGCTCCAGCACCACTGCAACCACAGAAGAAAATAGATGGATGGATAGATTTTGGTCACATATTATAATCGCAACTTAAATGACTGTGGCATGTCAAAATAAAGAAAGACACAGCAACAGACTTGTAGAACAAAGTTCTATGGACCAGGGAAGCAATATTCAATCAAAATGATTTAAAGAGGAATGTCTGAAAAAAAAAATTGCTTATGACCCAAAGCATACATCCTCACTTCATCTGTTAAACATGGTTGTTCTTTTATGGCTTGGGTATGTATGCCTGCCAGCAGACCTGGCTCAGTTATTTATGATTTCACTGGTGAAAGCAACAGCATGAAGGAAGAGGTCTACAGGGGCGTTCTTTGTGTTCATTTTCATTATTTATTAGAACAGCTATATTAAACATATGGCCAAAGAGCTTTTTCAGGGTGAATAGGCAAAATAACCTTAACAGGTCAGTAAATGATCACAATAAATAAATATAGTGATTGCGTTGGACTTTATATATTTGCAAATACTTTTGAATTTTCACAAGTCAGTATATTAAATATATTATCAATAGGGCTGCCATGATACGTTGACTAGTCATGATTATGTCGACAATCAAAATCGTCATTGACAAATTTAATGGTCGATGCATCATTTGAAGCTCTGAAACATCCTGAAAGGCGCAGGAATAAGTAATAGGATTTAAGATTATAATAAAGGACTGAAACAAAAGACGGCAGCAATGCAACTACAAGGATGCCAGCTGCCGTTAAACACCAAAGAAGAAGAAAAAGAAGCAGTCTCTGGTATCGTAGTTGTGTCCAAATTCTGGGGCTGCGTTCTTCGGAGGCCGCATTTGTAGACCAACGCGACAAAGGCTGTCCAAATTTGAAAACTCCCCCAAATGCAGCCAATTAATGCGTCCTTCTTTTCCCCAGATTTGAAGGATGGGTTAGGCATATCCTTCATGACCCAACCTATCCCAGAATTCATAGCGTGGCCCAGACAATTATATAAAAGCAGATGCATGCTGGTGCAATAAGCTGTATATTTGACATCCAATGGATACATGACCTGATTAGTCGACTAATCACAAAAACAATCGGTGACTAGTCGGCTATCAAAATAATTGTTTGTGGCAGCCCTAATTAACAGAGCTATATTTCACACATGCAGTTCTTCAAATATTGATGGAAACCAGAACTCAAATTAAACTAAAACCTACCAGTTAACTGAAGCATCCAGAATTTGATTTTTTACATTGTTATGTGCTCATTTACAGAGTACAACGAACAAAAATCTGTAGCTGTTGATGTCACTGAGCTGAACTTTGTGCTCTGTTGCACATTAATATGGCATTAATTGCCTGCCATCAGCCTGACTGTTGCATACATAATGCTGCAACATTGTGGCTATTAATTTGTAAACAGGTTCATATACTCTAGATCCTGTCTACTGCTGAATATTTCACTTTATTTATACAAACGTTTGCATAAATAGTTTCTAGCTAGGTGTGTGTAGGAACTTAATTAAGAAAATACTCAATGTCTGACTCAGCAAGAACCCAAAGCCCTAGGTGTCTCGTTTCTCCAGGGTCTGAAGGGACAGAAGAGGTATTTAGTGTGTATCATTTTCCCTTCGTTATATTATTTTCACTCCATTCCTGACTTCCTCTTTTGTCACTTTTTATCAGCCCTCTTCTCATTTCTGTCTGACGTGCAGAATTCCCTTAAAAAAAGTTTTCCCCTTTTCTCCTTTGCTTTGCTATGCCACTCTAGCACTTACTTCCCAGCCTTTCCAAGTTCCATTTCCCAGAGAAGCGCACTGTGAAAACCTTGGATCTATTTAAATACACACTTAATGACAATTTCTGCAAACACTTGAGGTATCTCCATTTTACTCAAATGCAGATTTGTCTAAACTGTGCTTGAAAGTGAAATTACATTCCCTGCTGTGCCTCGCAATTACGCTGGTGGCTTGGCAGAGGCACAGCAACTGAGTGGCAATTGCCTTGTTTAAATTAAGGCTTATATGAGATTATTTCATTCCTATAATTGCCAAACAAATGCTACCAAGATTACAAAGAAACAAGATCCAAGCCTAAAAAAGTCATCACATTACCAGTCTCACTTTTGCCACTTTCCTGATTTCTTTTCTTCTTTTTGTATTTATTCCATTTACACATTTCAGATCACACAAATTATGATATAAGACTAAGATAGGGAGTAAATCAGAAATGCTGTAAGGAAAAAAGATATTCAAACTACCCGAGCATTTCTAAAATGTATTTTTGGAAAGCTAACTTCAGTTTCATTAGCCACACCCAGACATGATTACTGTCAGACCTGGTGAATAGGAAATCACTTAAACAGAACCTGTTTGAGAAAGTCAAGAAAGCTTAAAGATCTCAGAGCAACACATGATGCCACAATCTCAAAACCGCCCCAATAACAGCTTAGAAACATATTCATTGATTCATTCATCTATCAGTCTAAAAAGGGTTACAAATTCATTTATAAGGCTTTGAGACTTGAGTGAACCACAGTAATACCCCAAAATCTACAAATGGAAAAAAACCTGGAACAGCGGTAAACCTTCACTGGAGTGGCTGGCAAAGCAAAATTACTTCAAGAGGGCATTGATAGCTTATCCAGGAGAGCATAAAAGCAACCAGGACAACATCTAACTGCAGGCCTCAGTTCAGATCAGTGTTCATGATTCAACAATAAGAAAAAGACTGGGGGAAATGGCTTCTACAACAGAATTCGACGGTTTTTCTGGACTCCAACCCCCCACAAAGGCTCATCTTACAATTACCAAAAAACATCTTGACGATCCCTAAAAAAAGTTGGACTTCCTGGAAGGTTTGCATCCAAATCTGATTGAGATGCTTTTGAATTACTTTAAAGAGGCTGTTTATGCTCAAAATGCTTTAGTGTGGCTAAAATAGAATAATTATGCAAAAAAGACGGGGCCAAAATTCCTCCACAGCGATGTGAAAGACTCAGTTACAAGCTACCGTAAACACATTATTGCTTTTCTTGCTGCCAACGGTGGCACAACCATTTTTTTTAGGTGTAGTTGGGCAATTACGTTTTCACACAGTGGCAGGTAGGTTTGGATTTTTTTTCCTTTACTAAATAAAATAATTTTTTAAAGTTTCCATTTTGTAATTACTCAGGGTATCTTCTAATTTTGATATTAAATATTAAGCATATTATTATCATATTATTACCTCTAAAAGTTAAATTTGTTTAAAACATGTAAGTGTGAAAAAAATTAGAAATCAGGAAGGGGAATAATTGTCTTTTCACAGCACAATATAACTCAACAACCTGCTTTGATTGTTCTTTCCTGCAGTGTTTCCCATTACTCTGTAGTACACAGTAATGGGATGTAAACGACTTGAGTTTGAAGACTGAAGTAACATCGATTTCATTAGCAAGAGCAAAAATAATGCTCTGAGGGCCTCACAAATTCACAAATGGGATGGACTTCACATAATTTATTTATTTATTTATATTGTAATATATTATATATTTTTTTCTTTCCTATGTCATGTTGCTTTTTCTATCTCCCCGAAAGATTTCTGATTAATTTCAGCCAGCGTCCCATATTGTAAAATGAAACCATGGTATTTTGAAATGAGGCCCTTCATGTGGCACTTTCATTTTCAAATCATTTTCAAATGTGATTGTTAAAAAGGGCCTCAATGAGCCCACTAAAGTCTGACTCCTCTTTTAATATATCAGTCTTTGACATGAATGGCCAGTATGTGTGTGTGTGTGTGTGTGTGTGTATGGAAAGACACTTTCTTGTGTGTGTTTGTCATTGCTTTGTGAAAAGCATGGATAAAAAAAGAATGAGAGAAGCTGATGCTGGTTGGAAAAGGATGGTTGGATAAAAAGTGATGAGCCCTTTTGTATAAAATCAGCTACCAAAAGTACAACACAGGCAGCGTCTCATTTTGTCCTTACTGCATTTAGATTGCCTAATTTACACATGAAATGAAGTAGCGTCGTATCCTTGTATAAGTACTGCCCATGTTGCACTGTTAAGTGACTTTATATTGAACCATGTTGAACTATTAGCTGTGGATGACTGTATGTGATTTGCAAAATGCAATTGTTTTATTTGATTACTATTTATTAAATGTGTTTTAATTGCTAAGCATCATCATTTTCTGTTACATATATTGTTACAGCTGAGGATGCTCATGTTTTAAAGTCAGTTTCAGACAGTTTCGCTCGGCACGATCGTGAGTGGATATTCTTTACATGGCGATCTCAAGCACACAGACGAGACCGTGAGCACAGCAGCTGCAAGCACCCGCTGTTCAAGCCTTCTGTTTGGGAACGGCAGTCAATCAAATGAAAGTTGGCTGAAAAGGGGAGGTAGCCTCAAAGGAGAGGAACTTAAATGACTTGTTTCAGACAAAGGATGAAATAAGGGGGCTGCACCCAAGCCCCAGTTTAAGATAAAAACTAATTATTGCATTGTGAAATACACAGCTACTCTACAAAAAATCAAGAATGGAAATATGAGTCTGAAAATGAGCACAATAGGTCCAACATGTAGAGATTTAATAGGACATTTAACTTCGCTAAAATTGCTAAGGACACAAACAATATCCGCTAACATCAAAGCTGATAAGGCAAAATCAGCTTATTAGAAATCATGAATAAATTCCACTCTATCTTGTTCTCTTTTCCTATTGCTTCCCATAACTGACCAGCTATTTGAAAGTTTCCTTGGTAACCAATCAAGCAGGCAAACCAGCCACCACACAGGTTAATAATCCGCATATGTATGTAAATGTAACTTAATGAGCAAAGGAAAGGAGATGGTTTCTCTGAAGAGGCCTTTTTGGTGAACTAGAGCAGCCAGTAATTGAACCAGTGACCTTTTAAAGTGTTACCTTGAGGGAGTTAAGCTTGGTGACTCAGGACTGGGACCGAGCCAGGTTCTGTGTAGCTGTGCAGGACACTGACCAAAACAAAATCAATATGGGGCACAGGACATCTGAGAAGCATTATAAACTGCTTAGGCACAGAACGGACAGAGTAAACATGAGAGGGGCCGACTGTCCTCTGACTGCAAGCCATACTAGAACACTGATCAGGCCAACCGACAGCTTTCACTTCATTAGATTTTATTGTTTTTGTTGCTGTACTCTTTGGTTTATCTTTTTTTAAAACAAATAAATAAAATAAATACATATCTTTCTTTAAAAAAATGTATTGCCATGAATTCTGGTAAAAATTTATGGATCCCGGAGGCTGAAACATATTGCCCCACTGATTCCCTTATTTTTAATGTGGCACTAGTAACAAATCAGCTCTTTGCCATCTCAAACTCTACAGGACATGTTGACAGATTTTCCTTTCTACTTCCATGACAGAAAGATTACCCCTAACTTGCACAACTGAATTAAATTTTTTGACACGTTACCTTTCATCCATCACCATCTATTCAGGTATATGGCTTAACAGTGAACGTGACATGCCCATCACTCTCAACTGTAGCTGCATTTTGTGCTAACTGTTAGCATGCCAACATGTATGAGGTATTATTGTAAAGGTCCATGACTCCACCCATAAAAACAAAAACCATACGCCATTTAAATTTGGCCAGCCTGCCCCTTAAGTTAGAGACTGTCAGAGGTCGTCTCAGGCGGGGCTGCTATTTTTAGACTACTCCTTACTTTTCTGTACTCTGTTTTCACATTATGCCATCCACCACAGTTCAGGTCATTTCCACCTGGCTTCAGGAGAAACTCTGCTGTGGCAGCCAGTGTCAACGTTTGTAGTGTCTACTTCTGTGAATGCTGAAAAAATGTGATTTGCTTTTTTCACTAGAAACCTTTAAAGGTCTCTGGCTTGCAGTAAAAAATCCACAACTGACCACAAGTGATGAGCTTTGATTTTTAGAGGGCAGAGATGCAGAATATTTAGCTTTCGCTTTGAATTTTAGAATTGTAATATCAACATTTGTGTTCCTTCCTTATCCATTCATCCATTTTTTCCCCCCACCTATCCATTTCAGGGTTGTAGCTGGGCTGAACTGTATGAGGTGTATCCCAGCAGTCATGCCAGGATACACCTCATACACCTTGGACAGGCCACCAATTTGTCTCACTCTATCTGAGTACCTGGACAGGATGCACACACGGAAACGCCACACAACATGTGACACAACACCATTGTGCCACCAACTTTCTTCTTTAGTTGAATGGTATTCAAAACAACTTCTCTGCTTTCAAGCAGCTGGGTCATCCAGTCTGCTATGATCCCATTGACTCTTCTCTACTGGTCCGGCTTTGAGGATGATAAGCACAGTGGTGCTTTAAGTTGAACCCTAATACTTCGGATGCTTTACTGATTACAACATTTGCAAAATGGGTCCCATTCTCTGATCTTATTAAGCTTGGAATTCCATAAATAGGAATAAAATGATTACATAGGCATTTTGCTACGGAAAGAGCGTCTGCTTTCTTTACTGGATATATTTCTGGCCCTTTTGAGAACACATCAATGATGACCTATGCATATTTAGATCCTTGACATTCATTTAGCTCAATGAAGGCCATGTGTATGGTGTGGAAAGGATGTAGTGGAGTGGGAAAATGACCTCTTTTGGGTCTCAGATTCCCTTGGGCATTGTGTTTCTGGCAAATCATGCATGTTCTAATAAAGTCTTTTGCTGAATTTTCAAAATTTATTGTGTAGAATTGTTGGTTCATTAAGGATACTATATCCCTCCTGTTGAGCCATGGCTCTTCATGGCTCACCAGTACTGCTGTCTTGTGGAGAGATTTAGGTAATATCGGCTTTCCTGATACTTTCATTAAATCATCTGTGTCTAAGATTGCTCCATGTTTTAGCCATTGTTTTTGTTCATTTACACGTGCGTTTTTCTGCTCTACTTTCAACATTTCACCCGGAATTGAATTAAGTTCTGTCTGTGTAAGAATGTGTCCCTGTGGTTGTTTTGCTGTTTTCCTCCTCTGTGCTGATGATTGGAGCTTGGCACTCTCTTGTTGGAGGAGGGCGCTCTTTTCACCCCTCACTCTCTCGTTCCAATGCAGCTTTATGGTTATTGCTGTGGTTCTGGAATCTTCTCATGGTGACTAGCAGGACCCCAAATGGAATGACCTTTGACCTCAACCACTGCCTTGGCTGTCAGCTATGCCAGGAATGGTCCCTGCTTCTTGCTGGGTCTCTGAAGACTTCTGATCAGCACCCAGTCTCAATCTCAGTCAGGAGATTCCACCCTTGGGATGATTTCTTCCAGCAACACTCCTTGAAGTACCTGCAATTCGAGAAGTAACTCCTCTTTTTGCCACATGGCCCTCGCCATGCGT
>VUQR01004490.1:4582-23263 GCA_015108515.1 Hemichromis elongatus
CCCCCCACCCCAGCCAGTGTAGTGCCACTGTATTGTCTGCTCCAGGCGGGCCGCTTGTTGCTTGCCTTCTGTCCTGCTGTGCTGAGTGCCTGACAAAGGCGCTCTTTTAAATATGTAGACAATCCTAGATCACTTGCACGCACGCACACACACACACACACAGGTTTGTTTCAGCTTTCCTCTTTCGCTCCCTTGCCGTCAGTTCTTCTGTGCTTCGAACTGGCCTGGGAATATCGCCTTTTTCATGGCAAATCAACAAGTCTCGGACATGATAAGGAATACAGGAAGTGTTTCTCCTGTCAGTAAGCTATGAGCTCTGAATGAATGGGTGAATAGTGTTGCCGTCTTGTGAAGGCTAAATGCTTGAATCCTGTTTGTTATGGAGCTTTCTTTTTACTGTACATTTAAACAGCTTAATTTTTTATGCACGGGCAAATAATCCACTTTTTAAAAAACGGATGGAACATAAATACATGATTTTTTTTATTTTTACACCGTTACACAAAGCAAAAACATAACAATCTGGTATTTGTATGGTATGGAGTTTTAGACGTAAACATCTGTCTCGAGCTGATTTTTAGAAGTTTCAAAGTTAAAGAATCCTTTTTTTCTCAGTTAAACCCGCAGATGTCAGTTTAGAGACAAACCAACAGCCAAACATCAGGACGCTTCCACATGTCCACATGACACTCTTCTCTTTATCTCGTCCTCCCTCCTCCCTCTCTTGGTATGAGAGTCCTCCCTGGCAGCTTGGCAGAGTCCACTCCCTCACGCGAACCAGCAGAGTGCAGGGGCCCGGGCCCCAGACAGGAGCCCAAGCTGGTCTCAGCCTCCCAACATGTTGAGCTGGCCCGCCTTGGGCACAGCCAAATGGTTCTGCAGCTGCCCCTTTGTCCCCCCTTCCTTAAGTAAACAAAGGACAGAAACAAATTAATGACCTACATTCACAGCAAACCTCGCACGGCCTCCTCATAGAGAGAGAGAGAGAGAGCAGTTGTCTGCAAGCAGATGTTCACTTACAACGCTGCAGATTGCAATTAATGATCACCAAGTAGTGGAGAAGCAAAGGAGAGGGTTAATGTATTTTCTGCCTCTGAAGATTTAAAGAAGGTATCTCAAAGAGACTCTGAGAGAGTTTTTCTTATAAACGAAATGTCTGCCACAGTTTTTTGACAAGTTTTATAATAAAATAAATACATCCAAATAACTGCCTGCCATAATGTGTAACCTCACCAAGTGAAAGACGTGCAAAGTTTTGAAAAATTTAATTGAACTCTCCTCGAAGTGGACGCCACACTGGAATCTTTTAACACTTCCAAGTTTCTAAAACTGATATTAGGCATTCATCAGACAGGGGACAATGTCATAAAGATTAGGAGTGAGCTTATCGCGTGAGTGTGCATTGGGGGCTTATCGAAGTGGCCATCTGTGGCCTAATGAACGCTGCTCCTTGGCCTCCGAGTGCAGGGGCTTTTAATGCATCTGTAAGAGCCGGTTTACTGAGCAGCAAGACATTAGCTAAAGCTGATTTCTTTACTGGAAACCTGTGCTTGAGAACCTTTAGAAGGAGGCTGTGTGCGTGTGGTGCAGAGGATTGGATCTTAACAAGCTGCTGCGCATTTTCTTCTCAAATACAGCCTACACTTCAGCCAGTGCTGCATATATATATATATATATATATATATATATATATATATATATATATATATATATATATATATATATATATATATATATATATATCAGGAGCTGTGTGAGTACACACACACAGCGAGCGTGCAAGCCACCACGCTGTGTCCAGGCACGGCTCGCTGTATAGCTTCTCAGGCACACACATGCACAGCTTCCACCCACATGACAAGACACTGCAGAGCAGGATGCCAAGACCTCCCAACTGGCCCTCATGCAACCTGTAACTCTTGCATGCGCACACACAGAATTAAATGTCGCTAATCTTTAGATTTTAATGGCAGCGAGGACACTGTGACTTTTATGAGTAAAGTTAAAGACAAAAAAGAAAAAAAGATTCACACACAAATGGGTTGAATTTCAAGATTCTTATAATTTATTGCAGTTTGCACACAATTTAAAAATGTCAACAACAGCACACCAAAAAATTACAAAACTAAACACAATTAGAATTTACTCCCCTTGAGAGAAAAAAAATCAAACCAACTATGATTGTCAAAGCTAAAATGACTAAATCCGAAAAAAGGAACATAAAAGAAAAGCAAAGGAGAAAAAAAATTGTAATCTCAACAGGGAGCAAATATATCTCAATCGAAATCTGCTTGTTTTTTCCCCCCAGACAGTGATTGTCCTTTTTCAAAACAGACTCAGTCACTTCATACCCTCTCCCCACCCTCAAACCCTTAATCTTCTTTACCATAAACTGTCTATGACATTTGTTTTTTTTTTTTATTATTTTATTTATTTTTATACCTTACTTTAAAAAAAAAAACAAAAACTACCCCCTTTTGTTTTCAAGTAAGCACAGCAAAAAGATGGAGAGATGTCCAGTCGGGGTGGTTTACTTCACAGCGTCTTGAGTGCTTAACATCACTCCCGCCACTCCACCCCACACACTCACACTTTTAAAAATAAAATAACAGCCCGGACTACAGCAGTTTAAGGCGGTCAAGTAAAACCAGAGGAACAGAACGGGGAGGGGGGGAAAAAAAAAACAGCAGTAATGATGAAAACAACAGCAGGATGGAGGGAGCCCATATGCAGAGACGCTGCCAGTGAAGAAATAACATTTCGAGACAAAAATGAGACGATGTGGTGCAAACTGCCGCAATGTCACCCACACTGTTGCATTGGCAGAGCCTGTAGGTGCCACCAGATGACAGGGCGGCACGTACATATACCTCACCCACCGCATGCACATCTGCGGGGACACACATTAACACAGACACACGCACACGCATATACATATTTAAGTGGGGGAGGGGGGGGGGGTATGGAGTGTCAGTATCTTTCTGAAAAATGCCTTTGGATTGTATAAACGCTTGACCAATTATTTAAAAATTTCAATAAAAAAAAGGAAAAGAAACTGATGTAGCCCTGACCCAAACGCAACATTTACATACAAAAGTTTTCTAATCACTTGATCAAAATAGATAAATTCAATAAATTCCACGAATTTACACAAAATTTGCCATTTCTCAATGCTTTACAGTATCAAATACTTTGCAGCATCTGAAATGTAATTTCCATTTCTTTTTTTCTTTTTAAATAAAGGCATCTTTTCAGCAAAAAAAAAATCAGATTTTATGTCTTTAAGCTTAAAAAGGTGCATTCAGGCATGCCAGTTCTCTCCCATCTATCTCAAAGTAAGCTTTATGCTTTAAAAGGAAACACACAAACAAACAGGCGCGCACACACAGACGTGACATCCTCTGCACCTAATGTGAAATGCACACTGCACTGAGCTGGGTGAGTTAAACGGCCCCGCTCAGCTCAGCACAGCTCGGCTCAGCGTGAAGCAACAGTGTGGCAAAGATATCTGACCCTTCAACTTTCAGCAGGACAGCTCAGGTTCAGCCTCGCTCCTTCCTTACTCCCTCCCTCTGCATCCTTCACACTTCAGCCAAGCCACAATTTAATAAAAAAAAAAAAAAACCTGCACTCAGCAGACCTGAAACGAGACCCCAAATCTGCGGAAAAAATTAAGAAATGGCTCGACCGCGTTTAGAACTGGTGAAGACGGACACGAGAGACGGAAATCAAAAAGGTATAGCAGTGGAGACATTTAACGCCTGAGGAGGAGCAAGAGGAGGAAGTGCTGGGTGGACGTAGATCTTCAGTAGGTTAAATTGACTGGTGCTAACCGAGTCACACGCTCGTAAACACACACGCGCACGCACGCACTAACACACACACACGCGTGCAGCAGAGAGATCAGTGCATATAGACACAGGCTTAAAATGCTTCATCGTATCGCTTCAACATCCGACGGAAACACATTCGGTAACGTTCTTCTAGGAGCCCAGCGAGTACAAAATATCCAAATTTTCACTGTCAAAAGTGTAAGGTTCAAACAGTCCCCCTCCCCGATGCAAAAACCACAACTTAAAGGTTTAAGACAAAATCAAAATCTCATGCATTTTTTTTTTTCTGTAGTCGTGAGAATAATATTCAGTTTTTCAACAGACCGCACCCTGGAGTAGTATTCACAAAGAAAAGAGAAAAAAAAAGAAAAAAGGAAAGCCCGTTGTCAAATATTTGATCAATTACAATGTGTACAGTAATACAGCAAATTCACATTTTTATTTTAAAATATACAGGTTTGGACGTCATGCAACAACAGCAGGTCCCATTACAAAAAAAAGTAACAAAATAATAATAATAATAATCATTAATTTAAAAAAATGCAAAGAATTAAAGTTTTTAAACTATATCAGAACAATATACAACAACCTTAAATTAAATACCTTTTCAACAAGAGATGTTTTAAAGACTGCCAGCTAGATTTAAGAAAAAATTCTATCAATAACAATAATAATTAATAATTATTTGTAAAGGTCTTTTCATTTTTAGAAAATACTTCAAATTGACTCGAAGTGAAAAAAAGGAGGCTGTGCATTGCATGAGTGCCATCAGTTTATCTGTCAGTCAGTCAGCTTTCCCCTGAACACACAACACCAAAGAGCTTAACAAGAGAAGCGGGGAGCGCTTCGCCAACGACACCTCCGTGCCAGTAGAAAATAAAATCAATACACACAAAACACACTCATACACACTCACGCACGTTAGGTGAAATTTTTGCCAGAGTAGTGCAGTACCACACGCGCTCACACACAGACACACTCGCGTGTGCACGCGCTAATTCAAACTGTGTGTGTGGTGGCGTCGACTTGTGGTGATCACAGTACCCGTTTAGTGTATTGTAATGCTTTTTCACTTCAGTGTGTTCGACCTGAACTCCTGCAGTGGTGTTTTGCTGTCTGTGGAACTGGGACCGAAACGCTGGCCAGCATCGGAGTGTTGTGTCTGGGATGAAACACAAACAGAGTGAAAACTCTTCAAAAAGGCGAGACTTTCTCAGTGGGACCCATGTCCAGAGACGCAATTAAAACCACCAACAGGAGAGAACTTGCGCAAAATAAAAATAAGGATTCAGAATAAAATAGAATAAAACAAAAATTACCCCAAATAGGAACAGCAAAAAAAAAAAGAAAAGAAAGAAAAACAACTCAGTAGTAACATTTTCATGTGCTATTAAAGTGCTATTGAATGAGATGTTGCAACAAACAAGAACGTGATTTACTTAAACCCCGAATATCAAACTCTGCCGCCTGCCTCTAACCTCCCCACGCCTCTCTGCCTTTCTTTCACTCTCCGTCTCTTTCCCTTTACCAAACCTAGTAGTCTGTTTCTACTTCCACAGTTCCTGTGAACTGTCCTCGATCGCCCAATCCCTGACATTGGGGAGCGCCAGAGGTTCGCTCTTCACTGACAGCGAGTTGACCAGTTCGCAATGGAACTTGCGGATGTGTCGGTAGAGGTCCCCGGATTGTGTGAAGCGCCGCTCGCACCACTTGCAAGCGTGCGGCTTCTCACGTGTGTGCACCACTGCGTGGCGGCTGAGGTTGTGTGAGTACTGGAAGCTCTTGCCGCAGGTGGTGCAGGTGTAGGGCTTTTCACCGGAGTGTGTCCGCTCGTGGCGCTTCAGCGTGTACATGCAGGAGAAGGTCTTGCTGCAGATGTTGCAGGTGGGCACGTTGACGTCTCCGGCGGGCTTGGCGCGGATGCCCTCCTGCTCCCTGAAGTGGGAGCTGAGGTGAAGCTGGAGGATGTGGGGTGAGGGGAAAACCTTGTTGCACAGCGGGCACATGAAAATCTGCGTGTGTTGAGCCGACAGCATGTTGGAGACGTAAGGCAGCAGCGAGTTATCCATGCTGGCCGCCTCAGCCTGAGCACGCTCGTTTTCGCCCCCTAGGATGTCCTCGTCGTCTGCTGTGGCTGGGGGCTTCTCCTCCCGCTCCAGCTCTGAGGCCAGGGAGGCTTCTCGCAGAGCAGACAGGTGCGCTTCCAGGCCGAGCCTCCGCTGGGCCGACAAGGGGCCTCCGACCCCGTGGTGGGTCAGGCTCCCGTTGGTGTTAGGAACCGTGGCCTTGGTGAGGCCGCTATGCTCCATGTCATAGTCCCCACCTCCCAGTTCCTCTTCCTCATCTGAAGCCACGCCCCTTTCCACCTTTACCCTAACAGCCAATGGGCTTTGGAGGCTGTCTGGTGTAGCTGCTCCACTGAAAAAGGATTGGTGGTGGTTAGTGTGGTTGCTACCTGCAATTGGCTTGACTGACAGGTCCAGGACGCAGTCAGCTGCATCATTTGACACCCTCCTACCCCTGTGCCCCCCACGAGAGCTCACAGAGCGGTGGGACCTCTGGGAGAGAGATCCGGTGGAGCTGGTGGGGCTGCCGGCCGGAGAAAGGAGCTTTCCTCCCTCCCCTAGGCCTTCCCCAGCTTGCGTCTCTGCCTCACCCTGCCCTGGACTGGTTGTAGCCATAGCTGGTGTCCCTGGTCTGTCTGCAGACGGCAGCCTCAGCCATAGCGGCCCTCCCTCTGCCTTTACCTCCTCCTCTTCATCGCTGTGTAGCAGGTCGGCAGTAGCAGGCCGGCCTGTGGAACCATCTGATAGACTATCGGCTTTATCAGAGCAGCTGGACCCACCATCATCCTCTCTGCGCGTGCTGTCTGCCTCCGCTGTGGCCTTCTGCTTCAAACGTTTCTTACACACCTTGACAATGTCATACATGTGCAAGTAGCTGGCTGCTGCCAGCACATCCTCCACGGGAAGGTCCTGGAACTGCAGCTTGCCCTCATACATGAACTCCAGGAGCAGGGAAAAGGCCGGGGCTGTGACAATGTCACTGTTGAGGTGCACCACGTCTCTCTTGTCCAGTTGGTCCTTGTAGAAAAGGTGAAAGTACATGCTGCAGGAGGCCAATACAGCACGATGGGCACGGAACTGGGCATCGCCCACCAGCACCGTGGAGTCACACAGGAAGCCCTGGTGCCGCTGTTCGCTCAGACACTGGAGTAAATGTCTGCTGTGGTCTGGGAACTCCATCCTGCCGTCCTCATAACCTGAAGCCACACACACAGACACAGCGTCAAAGTTATTTACATCTCATAAAGTATCCAAGATGTCTTTCATTTAAAACCTACAGTTTTTATTTTTATTTTTTTGTTATTTTAATGAAAAAACCTTTCCATGAGCATAAATATGCAAACAATAAAGAATTATAACGAAACAAGAAGCAACCAAGATTACATGAAATGAGAAGCATTGGAAAACAGAGGGAATCTAAAAAGGTGAAAAACAAGTTAAAAACATAAGCTAAACATAGAGACAATGATTTCATTTTTATCACTACTAAGAGGTTTATTTTAATGCTACAATTTCTGTGAACATTTCTTTTAATTTAATCTGGTAAAAAAAACAGAAAAAATTAAAAAATTAAGAAACACAAGGACAGAGAGAAACCCTAAAAACATGTTTGATATAACGACGCCGACAACAAAACAAGAAGAAGACAAGCACAAGAGGCACAAACAGGAAGAGTAACACATGCAATCATAATTTTAAAACACATAAAAAGTTAACTAAAATAAGCCATGACCCACGCACAACCCGGATTTTTTTACTCCTCATCCCAACATTGACAGAAACACTTCTCGTAAAGTCCTGCACAAATTCCTTCGTACAACAAACCAAATGTTCATTTTCTGCTCCAATTACTTGCTTTATTTAAAATAAATAAAACAGTATATAAGAAAAAAAGAAAGAAAATACAATTTATGGTTTAATTTAAGAAAAACCCCTAACTCAGTTTATACCGAGACAAAGACTCAATCTCAGGTAAACCACCAGCGACCGAATCTTCTACTCGGTCTCTCCGCTCTCACTCTCTGTATCTCTCCAACTCCTCTGCCTGCACTCCTGGATTGTCGCTGCTCCTACGCTGGTTATTTTTATTAACCCACTTTGGCCTGGCCTGGCACAGCCCTTTTAGGTAACCGGCTTTCAGCTGCACACACTGTCCTCACATATAAAACACAACACACACACACACACTTAGTACCAGCCTACCTACCAACCACCTCCACAGGCTAAGTCGAGCAGCAAAACTGGCCAATTGAAACGGCACTGTCAAAAACAAAACAGCTTGTCCCTTGTTTAACCTGCGAGCTCTGGCTTTAGGTGTGAGATTAAACGTGGAGGGAAAAAAAGGGAGGAAATTTGCATCAATGCTCTGCAGGTGCTCTTAGAGAAGATTTGCTGGAAATTATCGAATTAATAAAATTAATTACCAACTGATTGTGCAAAAATCTTTAATTCTAGAAGACAATAAGAAAAAGGAAATGTGTAAAAAGTCCCACCTGTTAGCCAAGTCGATTTGTCCTGCCTGAGAAAATACATTGGTCCCGCTCTGCACTGTGTTAACCAAAGCAGTTAAATCACCTCATTTGAATGAAGCTAAACCAAGAATGTCAGTGTGTTAGACTGTGTGTGCGTCCGTGTGATGTGCATGTGTGCTCGCCCTCCGGCTCGTTCAGACTGCTTTTAATGAGGGGGACTTACAGGGACAAGGGTGTACCACCTCCCACCTCCCACCTCCCCCCCACCCCACCGTCCAGCCAAACCCCTCTGCCACCTCCTCCTTTCACACACACACACACACACTCACACATACACCAGCCGTCACTCATGCACTCCTTCCCATCTGAATCTTACAAGAAAAACCCCGCACATCCGCCCCATAGTAGAAACTGCCCTCTTCCTCAACCCCCCTCCACCCACCACCACCACCACCCAGAAGAGAAGATTTACAATACAATCACTGTAAGTGCCCTGCTCGTCACAGCATCAATCCTAATCCTTAAAGATGGCTAAAAATAAAGACGACGGTGGCGGTGGTGGGGAGGGAGCCGCCGGCGGAGGCTCAGGAGGGCAGCAGCCCAGTCACCCAGCCCACCCGGCCCTGGCCAGCCGGCTCAGGCAGGGGTCTGAGAGAGACACACACAGAGGGGCAGGCAGGGAGGGAGAGGGTGAGGGAGAGGCTGGGACGGCCGGGGAGGGAGGCTTACCCACATCTGATCCAGCTGACGGGGGCCATATGGCAGCTGCTAGCCAGATAAAGAGATTAAGACTAGGAGGGAGTGCGATTACAGCTGTCTAGCCAATTCAGGCAGCTCAAATCTGCAACTTCTAAATTAGTCTCCTCTACTCCAGCCGACAGGAGGGGGAAAAATGGGTAGAGCGGACCGCACATGCTTTCAAGTAATTTTTACAGCGAGCTAGAATTAACGGGAGAAAAAAGTAGAGTAGATAATACAGATTAAATAACAGTTCAGTTTATTCTAGGGTTTTTTAAGCCTATTTATTAGCTAAAATATTTGTTTATTGTCTTCTCTTAAAATGTGTAATTACTACATTTCAAATGAGACTTACTTTTATGATTTATGATCACAATTAAACTGCAAAAAACCACACTTCCGTTTCAATTAACAAGTGTCCCAACAAAACGCCTGACAGCTCAAACAGGAAGCAGCAGCTTAAGTTTTAAAAGCACCCCTCTTGACTGCAAGCTAAAAACAAGCAGACTGCTGCCGGGCTGCAATTACCCCTCAGACAGGCAGCACCGGCTACCTTTGCCGTTTACTTCTGAAGCACTCGCCAGCAGTTTCATGCAGTTCTCACACTGGTTTGAAACACCGGAGATCCCCCACAACAAAACAAAACTTCCCCTATCCTGGACTCTCCTACTGTAAACACACACATGCACACACACACAAAACGATACCTGCAGCAGTATGCATCAACTTGATTAACTCCACTGTAGCAGAATAGCCGGGCTCTCTGGCTGGGAATGGCTGTGTATCGCCCTCTCCCTCTCTCTCTTTCTTTCTTGTTCTTTCTCTTGCTCGCTCGCTCTCTCTGAATCAATGAGTGGGTAGAAGAGGAGAGAAGAAGAAGAGGGAGGCAGGCAGGCAAGCAAAAAAAAAAAAAAAACACACTGTTCAAACTGCGAGGGACAGATGCAAAGTGGAGGAGATGTTGGAGGGGGAACGAGATACCACCTCCCTCCTCCTCTTCCTCCTCCTCCTCCTAACTGGCGCTGATCAGCAGCCACACACACACACACAGCGTGTGCACACTGCACACACACACGCACAGCACTGACTCTCCCAGGCTGCCGCTGAGACTCACAATAAAGGACTGGGGAGGGGTGGAGGCAGTGGAGGGATGGAGGAGGAGGAGGTGGGGTGGATGGCAGCCTGTCAGCTGCTCTGACATCATCCTCAGATGGAGATGCTACCTCCAGCTGTGCTCTTTCTACAGCCATATGCTGCCTCCTCTACACTCCTGCCACCAGACTCCTCTTTCATTCTACCAACACCGCACAACTTTGTCTCTCTTTCTCCCCCTCCTTTTTTTTTCTCTCCGAGAAATAAAACACAAGTCGGCTAAAATATTCTGAGATTTTTTCGTGTTTGGAGTTAACACATCAAAATCACTGAGCTGCAACTGCTACCAAAACTATTAAGGAAATGCAAAGTTGACGCACTGAAAACACACATACACATACATACGCACACATACAAACAACTTTTCTTTTACCTGACGTCTAAAATCATTTGAAATGCACTTCTCTGTCCTTCTGTCTTTTTCTCCTTCCAGTTACCATAAACAAAAGCCAACACGGCACATTTGCAACTGACAGACGCACGCAGCTGATATTGTTTTCCACTTTTTTACGGTTCAGTGCCGCTGCCTCGTCTTGTATTCACTCATTCATCCGCTCATTCATGCATCCATCCATATATCCATGTATCCAGCCACCACCACCCCCTCCACACCACCTCGACCACTGCCCGGACCCTTCGGACGACTCACAGGGGGACAATAATGAGCCGAAAGAGTCCATCGAGGGCGAAGGGCAAAACAAAAGGTGTGCGGGGTGTTTAATAAAGCCGAGAAGAAACTTATTACCCTTATTACAACGGCTTTATTTCGCTTTCGTTTTTGGTGAACTTTCTGCAACGTTTACAGCTCTGCAACTTTTATTTTCTATTTTATTTTGGCTGTTAATGAAGTTTTTAAAAAAAATAATAATAATATTAATAGCAACACCACCCACTGAGTTTCCAGAATAAATGTGATCACAGCTGCACACGAATGTGGAGATAAATTACATTAGTATGTTTTTTTCTTTGTTTCATAATCACCCATTTCAACATTTTGTGAGTTAATTAGAAATATTTGCCGTGTAATCTGCTGTAATAAAACATTTCACTCTTTCAATAAAACAGAAATAAAGTGCGGGAAACATCACATTTTCCAACTTAAACTTCTAATTAACTTCACCACCGGAGTTCTTTTAATTACACAGTTTGAAAGTCGCTTTAATAAAATCAATTTCACCTCACTTTGACGCGTTTTTATCGCCTCTAAAGTGCTATCAAATTTAGGAAAAAGTCTGCTGGAGTTTGTTTTAATTTAAGACTCAATTTTCAAGCTGCCTGCCCACGACGGTCCGAGGAGAAAATTAGCATAAAAGTCCAACTCCTGCTACCGCTGGCAGGCTTTTCAGAGACAAGTCTTCGAGCGAGAAACGGAAGATTGTAATGAATTTCCTACAAGAAGACAGAACAAACAGAAAAACAGGGAGAGACACACACGGAGACACACTGACCCACGCAGCTAGCTATAGCCCGATCGCGGCTAACAAAAGTAAGGCGGACGGGCTGCAATATTGAGCTATTTACAATTGTTTGGGAGGCCCAGGTGCTATGACAACAGCCCCTAAAACACCGCGGAGGGACGGCTAACATAGCAACTATTAGTGCGTGGAGACAACACAGTCATGCTAAGGAAGGTTTAGCTACTTTTTCCCCTCCGTAACCCACCCTCTCTCTCTCTCTCCTGAGCCTCCTTTAATCGGACTCCGGTATTAGAAGCAGCACTTACAGACAAGAAGGTCCACCGTCTTCCCCGCTTCTCCGTCAAAATCCCCTCTCTTTTTTTTTCCTTCGGAGACAAAACTAGATTGACTTTGGACTAATTTCCATAACAGGCTGCCGAGGCGAGCAGGCGCAGGGACGGGGAGTCTAGCACTCTGCGGCGGCCAGATGTTTCCGAGCTGTTGCTGCTCAACTCGGGCTGGGGAAGGAGGCGAGTTGACTGGCACGGTACGGAAGCCAATGGTGCCGGCGAGGAGGAAAGTGAAGGCAAATTGGAAGCGGCCCTCTGACAGAGGAGAGGGAGGGATATGTCTTCTTCTCCCGTCGGCGTAGGTTGACACCAGGCAACAACAACAGCAGCAGCAGCAGCACACACACAGCGAGGAGGCAGGAAACAAGAAGCTGGGCCAAACCAACTGGTTCTGCGAGTCAGTGAGGCGGACTGGCGCAGCGGAGAGCGAGGGAGAGTGGAGAGCGACGCGGTGCGCTCTGGGTACTGTAGTCAAACCTGGAGCGAGAGGTGTTGTGGGGGGGTGGGAGGCAGGGAGGGAGCGAGGATAAGGGGGTGGAGCTGATATGAGCAGGTGCACCACCTTGACAGGAAGTAAAAACATGTGGCTGGGTTTTCCAGTGGTGCTGGATAATGCTTAAGACACAGGCATAAAGCCAGCTGCACCACTTCCAGAGGTGGACATGTATTATGTATGACGACCAGATGAAGAAGTGATAAATGATTTATATTGCATAGTAGTTGTAAGCAAATGCAAGCATTTATATTAATGTGTTTGTCAATGCACTGCTGATAAACATTTTCAAGTGTTACAAACAATTTATTACGTATTTACATAGTTGATTGGTAATTAGGAAGATGTAAAGTCAACAAACCTACCTTGCTCACTTACCTTACTTCATTTTAATGCCACCACATTTTAAAAATGTGTGCTGTCCATCCAGTTACAAAATTAAATTTTTATTCGATCAATAAAAAAGGTGGGAGGAGGAGGGTTGCAGTTTTCTTTGCCCAGTGAAGATAAGTGTCCTTGGGCAAAACACTGCACTTGGAATGATGGATAAAAAAAAATAAAAAATCGATAATACAACTGTCATTTCTCTTCAAAGTGTCTGCTGTGGCAAGTCGTCAAACCTTTTCTAGCTGTAGATCTGATGCAGTAGTAGAATTTGGGTTTTATTTAAAAGATTTCAGGGCCCATGTTCATTATATTGCATCAGAGATATTTTGTCAGATCTAGTGTTATTTGTTAGAGGGAACAATCCTCTGTTGGCTTCGCTACTTAAACAACAATAACAAAATTGCACCAAAGAACTAGAATGATTCTTCACAACACAAAGAATAAAACTGATTAACATTTTATCTACAGTTAACAGTTACAAAGGCAATTAAAGGCATTTTTATTTAATGTATTTTATTATTTATTAAGTGACTGAATAAACAGACAGCTTTGGGAGCCACAGTTAACAGTAAAATGATTATTTGTTGTATTTTTTTTTTTTACATTTTATGAACTAAACAGCAATTTATCTTCTGCTTAAACACAATAAAAATATGAATCACTAATAAAATAATTGTTCGAGTCACATCTCTACACTATGAGCTTGTCCATTACTGAGAATTTCTTAAATTCTTAAACTTGTGAAAGATTATACATGTATTTGATCTAATCCAAAAGGCATGTTAACAAATTTGAGGAAACTGTCTCCTTAACAGAGGCTACGATGATTTTTGGAGTGAGAAAAACGAATGCATCTCTGCTGCTCTCCATGCTTATAGCACGGTTAAGACCTATAATAAAGTGTGGCTGCCTAAGCTGTGTGAGTCAGAAGAACAAATCCAAAATGGTCTGTAAGGTGTAGTTAAAATGTTTGTTTTGTCTCCACCAGAAATCACTCTTACAGGCGTCGATGTGAATCTGAAATGAAAGGAGGAAGAAGGAAATTCTTTTCTGGAATGACTAATACAGGCCCAGCAGTGGCCTTGGATACAAAAGGGTGAATAAAAGTAACAGGTTCCTGTGCTGGCTGACAGGTTTTAACAGCCCGTATCTTTCCCGGGTGACACGTGAGTTGTCTTGGACTTCTCTTTCACGGGAGACCTGTGACTTGCTCTGTCCTGCTGAAGTAACATCAAGGCTTCTGGTGGCAGGGCCTGTCTAACCTGTAAGTGGCAGTTTACAATAAACAGGCTGTTGCACATTTTTACACCGGACTGGTTTGTTCCACCACTAACGGGCGAGCAGAAATCAGATGTTTGTTTGTTTTAATTTAGTTGTTTTTTTTATCAGTCTTTTTTTTATGGCTGCCTAACAGTGCAAAATGCTTCACAGATATTGAGGTTGCACGTTTCCTACATGACAACTGAGAGAAGAGAGCAGCGAATCTAGGACACTGTGCAACATCAGCATCAATGTATCTTCGTGTCCAGATAAAGGGACACAATTTCACAGATTTCAAAATAAAGATGTTCAGAGACTTAAAGCTAAGAGTGACACACAAGATTAATTTATTTATTACCCCACTTACCACAAATTATATGCTTACAACATATTTTTAAAATTCTCACAGATGTGGGTCACTGGGACAAAAACCTTTATTGAATGTGTGTCTGTCATGAGAGTGTCGATGTGAAAAAGTTTGGGGCAGCTCTGCTTGGTGCGTCTGAGGGCCTATTTGCATCTCGTAAACCTGTCCCAGTAAACTAATTGGCGTCACTAATAGATGGCAGGATGAACCGCAGCCCTGTATGGTAATGAATTCACACGATCTGGTGTCATAGCTGAAGGACTTGTTAAAATGCAAATGAATGATGACCCTGTTATGTGTCTATCAATTTAGGGATCCGTGTTACCAGTGCATTACAATGAGCCCCTTGTTCATGCACGAAAATACACAGTTCAACAAGGGGGCCTGTGCAGGAAATTGGACTGAAGGACAGGCTTTTAAAAACTGTTGGCTAATTTGTGCACTAAATGTATTGCAGTCAAAGCATTTTAGATGTAATCATAGTGAATATACCTTACTGTTTAGAGTTTCTCTTTTTTCACTGTGGAGGAAGGCGTGATGCATGGAAGGCTCACCTCACCGGCAGTGTCTTTTGTAGCTTCTGTATACGATGACTGTAAAGAGAAAGATAGCCTTGGATGCACTGAAATCTGTTCTCAAGAGACTCCTGTGCAATTTTCTAAACTTCTTTCACCTTTCCCGTGTTCCCGCCTCTGATCCACATATTGTTTTTCCGCTGACAGATGCCAGAATACAGCCAAGTGTGTGAACATGTGAGCCAAGAAAGCAGAGCTAGACTGATGTTTGAAATTATCTGTACCACTGTTTCATCCTCCTTACAGCTGAAAGACAAAGCAGACGGCAGGCAGAAGGAAGAAACATGCAAGGACCAGTACGCATAGCAGAGCCTATTATCTGTAGCACAAGTTTTGTTTAGGTTTAGTTCCCCTTTTTTATGCTTAAAACTCAGAGGGGGGGAAAAAAACATCCACAAATAGTCTCGTATATTTATGTTGAAGCACTCAGACCCTTCTCACTTTTCTGTTGTCTGTTACAACGATGATAACAATTCTAAGAGTTGTTTCCTTTGAACATGAATCATGCACAATGCTTCTAGGAATACATATAGAGCCAGACTAATTACAGCATGTGTGTCATTTCCGAATAAGTGCACCATTGTCCTGAGTAAGTGTTATAATTTCTGCCTCTGGAGGTCGCTGTAGATCCCATATTTTACACACCAATTCTCTCTCAGTCCAGTACACTTAACTTAAACTTTTCTTTGCTTTTTTATACATTTTGATTAAAAATAATTCTGACGAAGGGCATACATGTAAGAAATAACATACCAGACTACATATATGGAACTATTTGAGCTCTTACATAAAGCGAGAATGTTAAAAATCATGTCGAAGAACAATTGGAAATACATACAAAGTCTTGTGAATCTTCAGATTCAACGCACGTTTTTTTAGGCTTCTCTGGCTTGCAGTTGTAACAGTGTTCCCAGTGCTTATTTTTCTCTTTTCAGCCTTTAGCAGAGAGTGATTGATGCTACTATTCATCTTTTTGTTAGAGTAGATAGTCCTAAGCACAGCTTCTTTTTTTTTTTTCTAAAGCAAAGAAAAAAGCATTTTGTGCATTTGGCAGGTGAAGTAAATCACTGGAAACCTCTGGCCATACCTTAGATATTAGGACTATTCATGTGTTTTGGCTTTCATTGCCAGCATTAATTAAATTTTGCTTGTTAAGTGTGTTTTTTATTCAAAGTATTTTTTTTAACATGGGCAGCTATTTGAAAGCACCTTTAAAGTAATTCTTTTGACGGTCCTCATTTTTCCCCCTGAAATGCAAAACTAAACGGCATCTCAGGGTGCAGTACTAAAGATATATTTATTTACAATTAAATCCATCTAGTCAGCCATCTATTTTCTGCCACTTATCTGGGTCTTTATAGCTGGGGCAGCAGCGATGCAGAAATGCCCAGACTTCCCTCTCTGGCCACCTCCTCCAGCTCTTCCTGGGGGACACTGCAGTGTTCCCAAGCCATCTGAAAGACATTTTGTCTCCAACATGTCCTGGGTCTGTCCCTGGGTCTTCTCCCAGCTGGCCTCAAAACCTCACCTAGAAGGTGTCCAGGTGGCATCTGATGCCTGAACCACATCAGCTGGCTCATTTCAGTGTGCAGGAGAAGCGACTCTAAGATCTGAGTTCTAAATCTGATCTCATTGTATAATTTATGTATCCTATGCTGTGATTAATACTGCTTTCTATGTTCCCGCTCTCATCAGTTTGCTGTGATTCTGACATTTAAGTTAATGATAAATTTGGCGATAAAGATCTTAAAGCTAATTTGCACGTCTTATAAGTTGCCCTGAATCAATATGAACTAAATGTTCCAAGCAACAAAAAAATGTTCATTTGCAGAGATATCCGGTCTGGTAGATGGTTTTGCTTAGTTTCAAAGCAGCAGGGGGCTGAAATAATGAAATAAACCCATTAAAAACAACACACAAGAGCAGCAGAGTACACAGCAGCTAGGATCATTATCTCACTTCCTTTGACAATTGTTTGGGCATCTTTATTGATATAAGTAAAGAACAAATTAGTTTACCACCTGTATATTCTCATAAAGTCTCAGCCTGTGTTAGGGACAATCCTTATCCATCAATCCCGGAGCTTCCCAAACCTTCAGCAGGCAGCAGCCCTCCACAGTATGTCCCACAGCTTCCTTAATTATGCCCATAATGGAGGTATGCAAGAGGGGAGACACTCTGGGAGACACTGGCTGGCTGTCAGATGAAGATGAAGGGAAGGAAAGGGGGTGCAGACAGATGTTTGAATCCCAGCCCTGGGGCAGATGAGATTAATCCATCCTCCAAGGCAGAGACAGCAAAAGAGAAATAGAGAACGTAATGGAAGCAATTTCTATTAGTTCAATTGGCTGCCCTCTTTCCTCCATGCATACCAGACATCCTGATCTACCATTTTTTCTTCTTTCAGAAGTGAGCAGCGCATCCATTCTATGTCACTGGACTATATAAGAGAAAGGAAGCCTGTTATTGATTAAATAACAGGCTCATACTTCCTGTTCAGCTCATATTAATCATGCGAATACAGTAGCAATGTGGACCAGGATTTATGCAGAAATTATTTATTTTTCCCCAAATTTGCTACAGATGCATGGCATTACAAGACATAAATGAAAACATCCTCTCTCAAACACCTGAGCTCAAGCTAAAAAGCCAACACAAACTTTCTGTCAGTGTCAAAACCTCCAGGAAGAACAAACTTTGTTTCAGCTGACAGTGGGAGGAAATCCATCTATATAGTTTAATGATTTGATCATCTGGTTCAATGTGGCTGCTGTTGTAGGCGGTTTGGAATGCAGCCATTTTGACTGAGTGTAAAATATTCATGAACTATCAATGGTCGCCCATCTGACTGGCTGGGGAACAGCTGCTGGGTCTCTGTGCCTCTAGAGGTGCAGCATCTGTCCATTTAAGGAAAGTGAATTTGTGTTTGTGTGAGTGGATTCTCACATTTGCACGTGTGTTCCTGAGCATGCGTGTGCATACAAGAGCACATTTTCTGATGCACGAGAGTGTGTGTGTATTTGTGCGTGCATGTGTCTCAGTGGGACCAGACATCAGGAGAAACAACTGTGTATTTAACTTGCTCATCTCCAGATGGTGGAGGATCATTAGACATGATCAAAAAGCAAGTCTCAGTTTTATCAGGATCTGTACTTGTCAATCAAGTATCGCTCTCATATATGCACAAGGAGAGCAGCGCTGGTGCAGTCATCTGTGTGCGTGTGTGATGTGTTAAAGGGAATTTTATACATCTGATGTCTGTGCCATTCTATACATATCTTTTTCTGTCACGGAAAACATCAGCATATCACAGCTATGCAATGTGTGTGTGTGTGTGTGTTTGTGTGTGACTCACACCCATTTGTGTGAAGCTCGCACAGAACTGTGCAGCTTTGGCTGAGTCTGTATGATGGACATCTGGAAGCTAAATTGGTTAAGTGCGCCTCCAAGCCAACAGCCAGCCGGCCGTCCCCTTGCTGAGCTAAGAGGTGTGTGTGTGTGTGTGTGTGTGTGTGTGTGTGTGTGTGTGTGTGTGTGTGTGTGTGTGTGTGTGTGTGTGTGTGTGGGGGGGGGGGGGGGGGGGGTTCTGGGG
>VUQR01004492.1:5883-18518 GCA_015108515.1 Hemichromis elongatus
GAGAGTGAAAGGCTGCGAGTGTGCCCGGGGTCTGAGTGTCGCCTCATCGCCACCCAGTATAAAAACCTCGTCCACTCTTGTTGTTATCTAGCCTATTTTACTGCGCGGTGATCGAGGGGTTTTAACTCTGAGGGCGTTTTGTTCTTGTTATTATGCTTTTGTAACTAGCATAAGCTGTGTTCACCGAGTTTAAAATTTTTGTCTGCCAAATCAAACAACTACCAATTTAAGGAGTCTTAGACAGCCAGCTTCTGCCAGCATCACGCTGAGACCTTCCTGCACCTCAGAATCTTTCATTTCCATAGTTGCCAAAGTGTGAATGTACGCTGCAGGCAATGTTTCCCTGTGGAAACGAGCTCTTCATTATTGAAGGCCCCTTGCCGAACATCCTCCACACTTCTCTGACCTAATGACTTTCTGGAGAGTGGAACCGCAGTTTAAAGCTCATCCCTTCTTTGCTTTCTCCTCCGTCTTCTTCTTCAACAGCAGGCCGTTGTTATTACTCCAATTTATGACATGAAAAAAACGTGATTGTTCTTCAAATTAAGTCTATTCTCAGAGAAAAAAGTGTTTTTCCTTCATTGTAAAATACTTTTGCAGTTCAGGAAGACTCAGTCGATCTCTGACTAATATATGTGAGAGCTAAAAGATGTTTATGAGCTGACGTTATATTTGTTGCAATAAATTGTGTTTTGTCAGTGATATAAATCAGATATATATATATATGATATCAGAGGCTCCGCTCATAGCAAACAATACAAATACTTTATGTTTCATGCTTAGTTAGTTGTGTGTTAGCAGCAAAATCAGATATACTGGAGGTGGTATAAATGTGGCTCTGTTTTTCTTACTGTGACATTAAAAATGTATTTATTTTATTCAGGTTACGGTGTAACGCGTACCTTTTGGCCCTCGTTTCCTGAGGACATTGTTTTCTTGCTGGTGCAACACAAAAACAACACAAAAGATCCGGTTCAGTCCCGGCAGGACGGAAAGATTCTTCGATCTTCCTGAAACGCCATCCAGCATAAAAGAAATCAGCCAATCAGAGCTACCGGCTGTTCTGAGTGTTGGTACGGCCTAAAGCAGCGAGAGCCACAGACGCACAGGCAGTGGGTATCACCGAACCCTGACCATGGAAACGTGTCAGGACTATGCATGAAGCAATGTTTAGGCTTCCAGTTAAAGTGTTTAATGTCAGCTGTCGTGTCTCTGCAGAGTCCCCTAAGCCAAGCATGTATTTATGTTGTTCATTAAAAAAGTTTGACTTGAAACTAAAAGGTATGATTAAAGTTTTTTGTTTGTTTTTTTTATAATTGGGGTTCCAATTAATGACACTGGACAAAACACAGATCAGTGAGGAAGAAAAATCAATGCGGAATAATTCTGTTTGGAGTCGAGTGAGAATAATTTGATGTGATTGTTCCTCAGGTTCTGTTCGTTGTTGTTCCGATGTGGCTCTGAGAGCCTCAGCCTTATCCTCGCATGTATGCACTGTTAGTGTTCATCTGTGGTTATTTATTAAAAGAACGATGATGGTAGCTAAAGACGACACAACAGTAGTTGTATTTGTTAAGCCGGGGTTAAAATGAAGTGTTTTTGAAAGCTGTAGGAGACGGGCGTGTGAACAGCGAGTGGTTCATTATTGTTGAGTTCCTCTCAGGTAGAGGATTTCAACACACGGACTAGTCCGGTGATCGTTTGCGTGTCCGCTGATGTGAAACCGGGCACGGCAGCTTCGGGTTCGGGAGCAACAGCGCAGCTTTTAAAATAAACATCATTCGCATTTTCATGGCCACAACTCTTTACTGGAAATTAGCAGAAAATTCACGTCTTTTATTAATGCGCCTGTGATTCAAGTGAGGGGTTAGTGGTTCAGCTTATTACACCATCGGCAGCTGAAGAAACAAGTCTTCACGTTTCAGTGTTTGTGTTTCCAGAGAAATCGTTTCTTTCCATTTCCTTTGATTTCCGGTTGTAACTGGGGGCACTCGTCGTGAGCGGCTGTGGTTTTGTACTGATCCAGTTTATCATTAACAGATGAAGGCAGAGCCGGTGAAGGTTTACTTCGTTTTGGGGTGCAGTGTTGGAGCGCATGAAGACAGACGGTGAGTTTAAATTAAGCAACGATTAAACTGAAGTACTAACTAACAGGACAGAGTCTGAGCATCATGACTCGGTACGCGGTTTCAGGCTTGGTCTCTGCTAACGGAGCATTGATGCAAACACTTAGCAGCTCAGCCCACCTTTATTTATTACTGTTTATTTACCCAGACCACTGTGGTTTCATGCAGCACTCAGGCCTCACTGCTGCGTTTATCGTAACATGTGCATGTGTGTAATATGTGACAGGGACTGAAGTCAAATCAAACTGCTTAAGGTCAGCATGCTGCTGCTGTGATTGGTCAGGGCGCACCGCGGTTACCTGGTGAACGGATGCTTGGTAGCACTCTTGCTCTAATTAAAGAAGAATGCAGGAGTTTGTTCGAGCTGGCCCAGAGGGAAGTGCATTGCTTTCACATTTCTTCTTCATAGCTGGTTATATTTGGCACAGGACCTTCCCCTACCACTGCTGACCCAGCCTGGTTATAAGTCGGCAGTCGTTTTTCATCTGTCGGGTAAATGTCACGATCTGCTGTTTACTTTTGCATCGGGACTCTTTAATATAAGATGAAGAAGAGAGGTGTCATGATATGGATCTTGCATTTGTGTGGTCCTCACCTAGCCTATTGATGTGTGTCTGCATTCTACTTGTGAAAATGCTCAATAGAGTCCCGTGTCCCCAGGGCGGTATCATAATCTGCATAGGATGCACGGTCGCCGGCTAAGCTCGCCCGTCGACTCCCCGGACGAGCGAGGAGGCATTCGAGCAGCTGGAATCGAGCTGTAAAATGGAGAAGTGGAGGATGAAAAGGCTCTCTGAAAGGAGACAGTCGAAACGTCGTAAACCATTTCAATCAGCCCAGAGCAGCAGGAGGCTGCAACTTCCACATCCAGTGTGCCCATAGGTGGATGCAATATGTACCACGGGGATATCAACAAACAGCATCATAACAAAAACCTACAGCAGGCACGCACGGCCTAAACTTTTCACACTTTTTGGTGCTTTTGACAAGAGCAATATTTACCTACAGCTTCATGAAAAGCACAAAACAACCGTCTGTGCTGAGGAGACAAAGACCAAGTCACTGAAATAGCAAACGGCTCTTACATATGCATTGCAGGGTGTCTTATTATGTTGTTATGTTATGTTGAACTCGGAGTTCACAGAGAGAATGGAAAGAAGATTTGAATGATCTTCTGGCCGTACTGTTGACAACTTGATCAAATGGCAATCTTCCTGGCAGATATAAGCATCATTATTTCTGGCAAATACTGATGGTAGGAAGTCAAAAGATAGTGGTTTGTAGCGTAAGGTTATTTGTTCCTTCTGGAAAGTGAAATCATCTGCTGGAGTGATTTCCATAGAGTGTTTTATATTCTAAAAATTAAATCGGTACAATGCAACAGTACAGGAGCAAGACCTAATGAGAAAATTTCATCGCACATCATAAAACGGCGTCTTTAAAATGTATTTTTAAATCCAACTTGTATAGTAATTACTGTAATAGTAAGCAGTGTGGGACACAGATAACTGGTATGTCGAGCTTTCTAGTTTATACAAGCGAACGTGGTTAAAACTCCACAGTCAGAAACTGCAGTGAGAAAGAAAACGATGTGGCCAGATGTTGACGATCAATCCTCCACCACAGCAGCAGCTCTCTGGCAGTTCTATCCTTATAAAGGAAGAGTATTATATTTTGTATAATACTAATGGATAATAGGCATTGATTTATAATCATTGGAAAATTATAATTGAGCTAATGATATAACATTATGCTAAAAGTATATTTCTAACTAAACAGCTTATAAAGCAGCAAACAGTCGATAAAGAAACTCTAACGCTGCTCAGGTGTATGCATGCGTTTGTTTTCTGCCTCTGCAGTCGCTGCATTTACTGTCCTTTGAATAAAAACATCCAAGCATATAAAAATGTATTAAAGGGAATGATGGGAGTTAAAGGGGAAAAGGAGACCGTCAGCCTGCTGATTGAACTATTCTGCGACTGTCAGACTTGCCTTAAATTTACGATTTGGTTTTTGGATTCAGAAAACTCAGACGGGGATGATTTCTGTTGTTACACCTGACGCTAAGGCAGCGTATTTTAAGACTGTGTAGGTGTCACTCTACATACCGTTGTCATTTTGACTGACTGGAAGACAACATATCATCCTGAGCTGCGGTGTGACACGGCCTTTGTGATTTCATCACAGCATCTCTGGCAGCAGGACATGCCAGCAGAGCCTAGCTGGGGCCTCGTCGCAGCATCCAGCTTGCCGCTCAATGACTGTGATGGGATTTACTGATAATGTAAATGCAGTCCAAGAAGCCCACTGAACAGCAGCATCCCTCCTCCCACCTCTACCGCTGCCCATTATGAAAAAGTGGCCTTGGATTAGAAATGGAAACCTGGTACGTGGAGCCAACACATTCAGTGTGAAACATTGTGTTTACATTTGAGCGCTGCCAATTTACTGCTTAAGAGCAACCGTTATCAGCTCCATTGAGGCTAAGATAATTGACTCAGGATTTGATTTTCTCAGTTCAAACATGATTATGGTGTTGCTTAGTGGGTGTCTGCAAATGCTGATTTATTGCAGGTTGTTGAGGCTAGAATTCAATCAAAGAAGAGCAATTGATAAACACATCGGCCTTTCCTGGGATGTATGCGCTCTTTAGCAGCTATGTTGATGGGTTCAGAAAATGCATATTGGTAAAACAATCATTTCACGGTGTGTTTTTTGGGAGAGGAGGAAGGCGATTTTCAGTTTCTCTGCATTGCTATAGGACCGTAGAATAGGCTGCAGTGTGCCGTTTACGATTTGATTAACACGTTGGAGTCATCGCTGATAAAACCGATAGTGAAGACGAGGAGGCGAGGAGAAGGACAGTGACCAAAGCTACATCCTTGTGACAGTGTTCAAAAAGCTGGAAACTGATCAAATTGACTGCAAGTTTAAGGAATGCGTCTTTGCGTCCTTCCTGAAGTTAACCCGTAACAGCTGACACCGCGTCCCAGGTGGGACGCCATAAGGGCGAAAGCAGGCGGCAAGGAGCTTTTGACACTCACATAGAGACAAATGCATATTAATTAGAGGAAGAGTTCAGTCTGACTTTCACACTTTTCTACTAGACTGAACTTTTATGTCTCGGCGTCTGTTTTGTGACGAACAGCACAGAGACTTTTGCTGCGCTGCAAACAGTTTGTGTTGCTTTAACTCTGCCACAGGCCTCATTCACACACACACACACACACACACACAAAGATATGATTTTACTGTAAGTGTTGTATAGTTAGAAGCCTCTATCTGGACGTTTTAGATAATCTGCTGTATAGTCTGGTGTCAAAGACATAAATCTGCCTGCATGACACTTGGATGTCTATAAGATGTAACGGTGGCATTCCTCACCTGTTCCCCTGACTTAAACATATGCTGTAGATAAGCTCAAATTTTTCACTTGATTCCCATTAAGAGTCGTCTTACACTTCTTGAGGAGCAGTACTGCTCATGCAACCCCAGAGGGAGCTACTTAAAGTCTAATAAATGGCTTCGAGTGATCTCTTGGTTAAAACTCCTTTCTCTCGCTGTAAAGCCCCAGTGTCGTGTTAAATTATGCACAAAGTCTAAGTTTGGCGTTGCCTTATCAGCAAAATCTCCAGTTTGTTATCATCACGCGTCACAGTAAAGAAAATGCTCGGTGTGTTCTGCACCTCGGCCGTAATGCTATCCTGCTCTAGTGACAGGGCCATTTCAGTGAATGACTTCTAATCATGTCTAATGTTCCATGTAAGAGTCTACCCCGTCTCTGTCCTTGCTCATCGCAGAGGCCACACTGTGCCACCGTTGGGTGTGTGTGTGTGTACATGTGTGTATCCGTGTTTGCGAGGCACGGCTTGACAGCGGCACATTTGGCTTCCCAGCGGACCATGGAACTGCTGCTCAGACTTGGAAGTGCTCAGATGTCTCTTCATAGCCAGGTCTCCTGGTGCATGACCTTATTCCCTGTGACATTTTCAGCCATTAATCTGCAGACGTATAGTGATGGAGCACCTCTCTTATGTTACAATGTGCTCGTGTCGTACCATTTTCTACATGGCCACAGAGGTCATGCAACCCTGTGGTGCTAGTTTAGCTTTGATTTAATCGTGTGTCTGCAGCTGCGTAATGAAATTCTTCATGATATGAAAATAATTTACTTTGGATTTATTTATTTAGGATTTATTTTTCGCTCTTTGTTTTGACTCCACATCAGTATATATATGTATGTATAAGATAATATCAAGGCGGTTTTACGCATGAACTGGCTTCCAGTTATTATTGTGGGGAAAACACGCTTCATTGTCAGAATGAGTATTCTAGCAAGTAATTTACAGATATCCTAGTTGGGAAAACCTAAAATGAGTTGTGATTTCCTTTGGGCAGGAAAGATGATATTGAAATTACTTTACTAGTTCAAAAAATATAAAACATATTTGTACGTTTGCAAGATAAATATTCTACTAAAAAGCCTTTGACGTCCTTTTTCTTTTGGCTGGTCGTCTTTGGGGTGGCCATAGTGGATCATCTGGCACCATCTCACCCAACCAACCCTCTCCATGTCCTCCTTCACTACATCCATCAGCCTTCTCTGAGGTCTTCCTCCTGCCTGGCAGCTCCATATTCGTTTGTCCGGTATATCCACTTGGCCTCCTCTGCACATGTCCAAACCTTGTCGTCCTCGCCTCTCTTTGTCTCCAGTACGGCTGACCCAGTATTTAAACTCATCCACCTCCACAGCTTCTGCTGCTTGCAGCTTCACCCTCGCACCTGTTTCCTTCTCATTCACTCACGTGTGTTCCATCTACAGACGTTCGTTTCTCTTCTCCCCAGAGCATACCTCCACCTCCCAGGCTCTCCTCCACCTGCTCCCTACTCTCACTGCAGATCAGAGTGTTGTCAGTTCACATCCTGCCTGACCTCCTCTGTCAGCCTGTTCATCACCACTGCAAACACGAAGGGGCTCGGAGCAGATCCCACCCCCACCTTGAACCTTGTGTCTGCCTACCTCACACCACACCACTGTTATGTTGTCCTCATACCTGTCCCGAACCACAACACCCTCCCTGCCACTCCCAGGTTCCTGTCTTGGTACTTTATTTGGGTGGCTGTAGAGCATCATGTACTAATTGAAGGTTGGTGGTTTGATCTTCTCCAGTCTGTGTCGTAGTTATTATTGGTGAAGGTACTAACCCCACATTGCTCTCCAATCCATCCATCGGCGCGTGGATGTGTGTGAATGTAAGGTAGAAAGGACTCGAGCATAGAAAAAAGAGCTCGTGTAAATGGGTGAATGTGGCTCATGTTCCTTTTAAATTGGCAGACTAGTCATTTTATCAGAGCCGCTGAAGTTAACGTTTACCCAGCACAGGCATCGATGACATCATGTCTGAATAAAGTTGCTAACTGAAGCCTTGCAGCCTTTGCCTGCTTTTCTTTTTCCTCTTTGTCTTTTGTTCACGTAAACACTCTATTTCAACATTGTCATTACAGGACATCCATCTGTATCATAAATCACAATTTATTAACTTCTTTGTGTCTTAACTGGAATATTTCTTACCTGACCTTTAACGTAAATGTGCCAATCCACTAAAAGGGCCAATAGCAGCACTGTGACTCTTTTACATATACATATATAATATGTGTTTGTGTGTGTGTGTATTTATTTATTTGCACTAATGCATCAACAAGTAGTTGCTGGTCTCAGAGGGAGGCCAGTGCCTGCTAGCATTTGCATATGTATGTGTGCTGTAGACATAGACAGTATATGAACGATGGCCATGGTGTTTGCAGTCAGTCTCTAGTGTCCAGGAGGAGGAACTCATCAGGTAACGAGAGAAGTCTATAAAAATGACTCGCTTGATTTATTGCCTAAGTGAACACTTTTCTTTAAGTTTATGGTCTCATTCACTGCTTTCAGGTGTTACTAAATAGACCATTAGAGTTCATTTTGTAAGACATGAGACACGGTACGCTTTAGGGCGGGGCTATTCCGTGATGACAAGTTGCTCCAGTATAACCGTGCAGCGGTAGCAGCGTAGGGTTACATGACGTCATAACTAGATGTTAGCATGTTTAAACTGGTGGCCGTTAGAGGAGCTCACAGGAATGAGCCTATAGGACTTGGTGTAGAGATGTCATAAAGCTACACACTCAACCAAAGTACATTTAAAAAAAGAGCAACAATTGAGAAGGTAAATGTATTTTTTACAACAATAGAGGAGCTCTGTTATCTTGTTCGTTTAAATGTAATGTTCACAGACTCGCAGCTCTTAGTCGAGAGGTTTTCAGAGGAGATTAGTTACTTTGTGAATATTTATGAGACGGCTTTGACAGAAGCGTTACTTCAAAGTTGTCAAAAATGTTATCCTTGTACAAGGGCTGTAATTTTCACATCAGCAGTGACTTCTGGATGTCTTTGCATCTTAACAGAGCGCTGAATAATCGTCCTGACGGTTGTGTTCCTCACTGCGCCGCATCTACACTATATCGCAGATTCAGAGCTCGTATTTATGATCGGGATGTTCCGCTGCGTCTCGGCTCGCTTTAGGAAGTCGTTGGCGTCTCGGAGGAGTAAAGAAACGCCGGGGTAACTGAGGAACACGGGCAGGTGTGTTCCAGCCAAAGGTTAAGCCTGTGACTAGAGCAGGGCTGCGGCGGACGTCTGTACCCTTCTATCGACGTTACTTTATCTTTGGCAGTAATAACGTTTTATAGATCTGTTGACACGCTGTCCGAGGCGCTCATTACACACTGCTCCTCTCTTATCACAGTCTGCTAAAATTGCATTAATGTTTGCTTTCTGTTCACCGGGCATTGTGGTCGCAGGTTGCATCGAAACAGTGTTTTGCAATATGTTTTCCCAGATAAAATGTGAAATCAGCGCTGCCAGAGGAAGACTTCAGTTGCAAACATCAAAGCCGTGGCTTTGCATGGAATATTTATTTTGGTGGTGGCAGCTGTTTCTTCAGTCTTTAATAATACTTTGGCACCAAGCTTTCTGGCAGTAGTCTGCGATTCCTCCTCCCAAAAAACAGAAAATATCTGTCTGCAGAAGAATAATATTTCTCTCTGTTGTCTTCTAAAAGCCGCATTGCATGGTTTGCTTTAAAGGGTTGTTTTTGAAATGGGAAAAAGAAGAAGAGGTTTGAGCTTGAGGATGTGCACTTAGTGACAAAATTGGATCCCTCCTGAGCCCCGTGTGTGTGTGAGTGACAGCTTTTAACTTTTGAAAACTACTGTAGCAGTCGTGGATGCAGAAGAGAGCTCGGATTGCAGTCGTACCCTGCCGTGTGGCCTGCAATCTCCATCTTTTTCGGTGCAGGTATTGACAGGTGGGCCAGAGAGAAAAGCCACAGTATTACACCTCCAGCTGTTCCAATTTCTCATCTCTGCTTCTGAATTGATGTTGCCGCTCTGCAAGCTTGAAGCTGAATTAATAATGAAGAAAGCCAGTAGGTCACAGGATCCTATTCTCACAGGTGTCACCTTGAATTGACTTTGCTCAGCTACTGAGGTAACGGTATGGAGGGGACTCCTCCATATTTACTCCTGGAGTTGGGAGCGTCTGCATCTCATTGGGCAGGAATAGCTCAGTAGGTAGAGTGGTTGCCCCATGATCGGAAGGTCGGGGGTTTGAATCCACTGAATGGCCAAACCTGAGGTACCCCTGAGCAAGGTACCGTCCCCACACACTGCTCCCCGGTGCGCCTGCTTAGTGGCTGGGCTGCCCACTGCTTCACTGAATGAATGCGTCAAATGCAGAAAAACCAAAAGTAATTTCCCCACGGGGATCAATAAAGTATACATTATTATTATTATTACTAGATGAAGATGTAGTTGTTGCTTTGAATGATTTATCTCCAATTTGATCTTGACTGAGCTGCTCCAAGCGAAGGCCGTTTCCCTGAACAATTAAACATTTTAAAGTATTGAGCTAAAACACAAAGAGATTTTTGGTAGTTTTATCTAAAAGGGAACAAAAGGGCGAACCGTTGAGCCTCTCCTTTCTATTTATTGTCTGGGTGCCGGGCGAACTCTCATATTTCGGTTTCACTGTATGTAAGTAGTCAGAAATTAGATCATCAAAAGTCTGTTTTTGTTCATTCAAACTAATAAAATATGCATCAGCCGGATGCCATTTGTAGCCCTGCCGATCGATACACATGGCCTGTTTTTATGAAAACTCTCCAAAGAGGAGCCTCGTCAGTCTGTCAGAGATCATTAGCGAGGCTGCTGGTGTGATAGATTGTGTCTCTGATGGGGGAGAAAATTAGGTAGGCCTGACATTAACATCCCATCGCCAATTTTTCATCTGTCTCGTTGTTACCAGTTCATGCCACTGGGAAACAGATGATGAGCAAAGACAAGCATGTTTTTTTCTCTCACTGCTCCAGACCATCGATTCAGTGTTTGATACGTTCAAGGATGTCGGTTTGATGAAGACGCACTGACGCTGGTGGGTGAAGGGCAAAATCAATACATCAGACAAAGGCCAGTTTGGGTTTACCTTAGAAAGTAATTATTGGCCTGAAGTGGTTATCTCTGCAGCGTCTCTTTAATGCTCTTCTTACTATATAGTAAGTATGGAGGTCTAGCGTGGCTTGCACACGGCTTTCTTTCACAGCGACATCGGCTTCATCGCTTTCATCTTGACCAGAAGCTTCTGTTAACCTTATAAGGTTATGCACGGTTATGTCTGTTATGTATTAATACATATTTTAAGGAATAGTCCATATTTGGTTCATGCTTAAAAAATCCAACAGTATGAATGTGCGGTCCTGGGTTTCTTATTCTTATGGTGAGCGAAGATCAAAAAGGAAAATAGAATAATTGTTCATTCTTGTAGTAAACAAAGGGACAGGAGAGAAAAGCCCTCTGCCGGCACATAAGCTGATATAATTAGTTTACGTACACAGTGTTGTTTCTGCAGTGGTAAACAATTATCTTTCACTTATCTTTTTGCAAGTATTTTTTACTTCTTTTTTTTTTGCTTGTGTGAGGAATCACAGTACTTTTCAATTCCAAAGGAACATTTAAAAAAAACTTCCGGTTTTCTGAATTCCATCTAAATTCCTTCCATCTCGGCTACAGCGCATTATATGAGGAAATGTGGCGGCGCTGGCGGCAGACCTTTAAACGCCAGCGTGACCGAAGCCTAATTCTCACCGGCTGCACTGTTGTCCCTTTTCCCGTGAGGAAATGTTGCTTTAACATGGGAAAGAAAGTGTTGTTTGCGTTACAGTCTGCAGTGACCGCTTCAAAGATTGTGCTCATCTTTGAGTGCTGAGGCAGATTTAAACTGTGGCCAGCCGTGGCGATTTACCTCTGTTCTACCTCCTGTTCTCCTAAATCCAGCGGACGCGTTCTCACACTGTCGATAAAACCACATCCTTGTCTGTTGGCCACCGAGCGAGCCCATCAGAGCAGTCACAGAGTCCCATTCTGCTTCAGGGCATCACGGCGGTGCCGTAGTATTTGTCTGTATTTTGTATGGCTCACACTGAGCATAATCCTAATAGCAGAGCTGCCTTAGACTGCACCGTTACACTGGGGGATGGCGTGTGGGAAGAGTTTCATCTCGGGCTGTAACTACGTAAAGACTGAAGCCAGATTGCTTTGTATGTGCAACGGCTCAGATGCAGCGCTGCATACATTTATATGCACACATGCAACAACAGACAACATGTGGGAGCAATATTTACCAGAAATTTTATCACCGGAAAGTGAGTTATGTCACAAAACTCAGCCATTTATAACAGCGGTCTCCAACCCCTGGGCCGGGGACCGGTACCGGGCCGCGAGAGTTGAGGCTCGGGTGTGAAATTGATAGTTTTCGGGGGTTTTATTGTTTTTTTATTGTTAATATTTGTTGTTTTTATTGTTAACTCAGTTTTGGGTCTTTTCCCGTGTGTTGTGAATACATTTTCTTTTTTTGGTACCGCTACTGGTTTTATTTTGTTGTATTTATCCGCGACACCTTAAAGGCCGGTCCGTGACCATATTGTCGGACATAAACCGGTCCGTGGTGCAAAAAAGTTTGGAGACCGCTGATGTAGAAGACAGGAACACTTGTGTTTTATTTTGTGTTTTATGAACACAACATGTTCATAGATGTCAGCTGATGCTTGTGTTACTTTGTATACACGTGCAGTCAGAAAATAACTCCTTTATTATCAATGATTTTATCATCCAGCATTAATGTTGCCCTCTTTTCCTATTTTCTGGCCACATACTTTTTTTTTTTTTAATGGATCAGTTTTTTTTTTTTTTTCTTTTTTTTTTTTTTTTTTTTTTTTTTTTCTTTTTTTTTTTTTTTCACAAAAATTTTTTTTTTTTTTGTCCTTTTTTAAAAATTTTTTTTTTTTTTGTTTTTCTTTTGTTTTTTTTCTGTTGTTATTTCAATTATATTTGTATGTTCGAAATAAAGATAATAAAAAAAATAAGCTAAAGCCAGTTTTCCAAAATTATCATATTTTTATTGCGAATGTACTTTAT
>VUQR01004492.1:20400-42083 GCA_015108515.1 Hemichromis elongatus
CCCCAGTGTGGCAGCTTTTTTTTTTTTTTTTTTTTTTTACTGCTATCTTTTAATTGGAGGAACAGGGGAGTCATTTTATTGCGAGGACGAAGGCGATGTGCTTTACCTGCCTCCTGCCCGCTAAGAATAGAGTGGAACAGAATAACCGTCTCTGTAATGTGCTTTCACCTTTAGGCCACAATTTAAATAGTCGGGGATAGCTGGTCCGTTGAGGTTACTTTCATTTCGCAGGCGCGATGCTTCTTTTGTGCTCGGTGTGCACAGCGGGGTTGTGAGATTCTTCAGATTTGTCATTAATAGTACGGTATTTAAAAACTGCCATCACATTTCTGGAGGGCGTACATTAATCATCTCAGGATAAGTCACCAACCGTCACTTTTTTCTTCTGTTCTGAAGCGAAGGAGGATAAAACTCGGGGTTATGGCGACGAGTACGCTGAATGATTGGCAGCGGTCTGAATCGGTTAACAGGCGTGTTTTTCCTGTCTTGTCCTCGCTTCCAGAAGGAACATTCAAAAGAGTTAAATGTAGATCATATTCAATTTGACTGCAATGGCAAATGACATGTTAAATTATGCATTACTTTTTAATTGGCTGCTGGATAGTTGTTGTGGGATTTCTTCTGAGAACGGATGATGCAAAAGGTGAGGCCGTGTTGTGTCTGGCAGAGGCAGAGCTGGAGGGTTTCCAGAGGTCACGGAGCTGAACAGTAGGAACCTCGCTACCTGCTGTGCCTCCTCTCCCCTCCACACCTCGTTTCCTACCCCCTCTCTACCCCCCCACCTGCCCTACGCTCTCCTGATAGCAGTCAGCGTACCCTCAGGCCAATAAGCAGAACATTTACCTCATGTTCAGGCAGCCCTCCTTTTCTGTATAAATAGTCTTAATATAGCCGCCCTCTTTACACTGAAGGTGTTAAAGAAAGGACGTGATTTTGACCTTAATCGGTTATTCTACAAATACTTCAACAGGAAAGGCCCGGGCGCCTCCGACTAACTGATGACATCGTTATAGCCTTTTAAACTGAAATCTAACAATATAGATTAGGTTGTCTCATTCTTCTCAAGTACGAATAATTAGCAAATCAATATTATTTTTTTCCCGTTCAAATAGATGAAGGTTAGCGAGCACGACAGATTCACGAGGATCATGGTGGAAAAGCCCAGGTGCACACGCCTGGAACTGAAACATGCAATTTGTACTACTAATAATTATAATCATGTTGCAAATTAATTTAAAAATGCATTAATGAATTCAAATTTTTTTTTTTAGTCCTTTATTTATCCAGGTAAAAATCTCATTGAGATTAAAACCAGAGAGCTGGCAGCAAAAGTCAAACCACATGCATCACATAACTACAGAAGAATTAAAAAACAAATACAGTAAAATAAACAGGAACGGATCATTAAAAACAATCACACTGGCTAAAACGGTTACACTCTCGTTTGGTTGCGGTTGCACATTATTCCAGGGAACGGGGCCAGCTTATTTAAAAGCCTTTTCTCCTGATTCGGGACAATCAGCTGTATGATATTGCAACACGTTCTCACTCCCAAACTGTAACATTGTACGCTAGGAGACAAATCGTCAACATATTACGCTTTCGGGTACCCAACAGAGGAAACATGACCACCGTTTGCGTTCCTTCATTTTACTGAAATCGCTTTAATGACGTCAGAATGATGGTTCCCATCGTGCTGGTTAAGGTTGGGGATAAGGTTATGGTTAGGGCTGCATTACATGGCTGGGACGAGCGTCGTTCTATTGGATTTCTTCCATAACCTGGTGCGTAGCATAAGAACCCGGAAGGTCACCTTTGGCGTTCCTCAGGAACGCCGCAAGACTTGACAAAACTCAGGAGTGAGAACGGGCTCGATACCGTGAGAACCGAGGCTGCGTTGGTTTTGGTTTTTACACATATAAACGCAGATGAACCAGCCCAAGGTCAGATTTATAGAGAAAGACCAACCGAGGTGAATGTACAGAGATGGACATGAAGCAGCAGCATACAAAGACCAGTGATGTACACGATATCCACAGCCAGTGATGAAACGTAGCGCACAGCGGTAGACGGTATCCAACCTGTTCAGGTAGTGGGCAGGTGCATTAATAACAAGCACATCACTGTAATCCAATAAAGCTACAAATATCCAGTGTTTTCTTACTTGGAGGAAGAAACGGGACTGACTAAAAAAGTCAGTTTGATTTTAGGTGAGAAAGACAAGCCCTTGGATGCGAGTTTCTCCAAATAATACTAAATGATTTTATAGATGATACTAAAAGTGGACTTTTGTACTGTTGGAATGAAACAGATATACAACAACAAAGGTAAGGTGACGCCGCGCTGTCACTGACAAAGCTCTAACCTGCTGTAAACTGGAGTCGACGTTTGCTCCGACATGTTCGGTGGCGAACGTCCTTCAGCAGCCTGTGGTCACATCACTGTGGTCTGCTAAACCCTCTGCTGCCGTCACACAGTAATGCAAAAGCTCTGGTCCAGCAGCAGGCGTGCTTCTGACCCCAGATCAGCTAATACAGTTCCAAACACGCTCTTTCACATGGATAAGTGAAAGCGCGTGGTCACGATGTTTGTACATACAGCTGTGGAACCAGAACGGACGAAAGTAAGCGTGCTTGTGCAAAGCACGCTTAGATAAGACATGACTCATCGATAAGAAGTCGTGAATAAAGAGCTGCTGATCGCTGACATTTAGACACAATAGATGCTGATTGCTAATTATCCCCACCTACATGCGTGTGTGCACACAAATGAATAATTAAATACGTTCGTATATTAAAACTAAGCTGGAAAAAGTTTCTATTTTAAGTGGATTAAATTCTTTGTGTTGAAATCTGCGTCCTGGGTTTGGATCCAAACACTTACAGAAGGTGTTAGACTTTTGCACACGAGCAGAGGCGCGAGCAGACAGTGAAGCAGTGGTTTCATACGAAGCCTCAGAAGTGCTTTTTTAGCCTTCTTTGTCTTTTTTTAGCCTTTTCAGTATTTCTGCGTACGTGCTGTTGAAAAATAAAATAAAGAAAGAAGAACGCTTTACTGTACATGTTAGGAAGAATTACTGGGACTACTTTACTCTTTTTAGAAAGGATTGTTACACTAATAGCCAGTTTAATAACCAATTTAATAACTTATGTAATGCTTTTTTAAAAAAAAAAAAAAAAGAGGCTGATGTGGTTTCTGTGCAGGGGCATTAACCTGAGCTGTGGGAAGAAACATGCAGGGTTTGCATTAGTTGTGAAGACTGTTGTAATCTTGTTACTGTGAAGGAAAAACGCCGTTTGCGTTCGTCCATCGGCTGACACAGATGTCATTTAAAGACCGTGGCCGTGGATGGTGCACTGAATCCCGACGGCCTTCCGCGATGCCGTGGATGGACAGGGTCGCTGTCTTTTTTCCAGTACCGTTAAAACAATAGTAGAGCTGGTACACAGAAAGCTTTTTCCTTGATTGTTCATAAATAACCAAACAAAGAACGAAGTGAGTGAAGCAGCTGTCTCAGAGGAACATCTCTGGCATGTGTTCAAGCACTTTAATTTATCTTATGTATCACAAGATGAAGGATAACACTTGAATTATTGACGAAGCTGAAACTCCCTTCAGTAATGTGACTATAGTGGGAGTACGCTTGTCTGGAAGCTTAATATAAATGTATAATATCCTTTACATAAAAGGAGTCTGGTTACTGTGGACTCTCTTACTTGCTTCATAAAACACGTTTTGTTTTGTTTTTGTTTGTTTTTTTTTCAAAAAATCACATAGTTTTGAAAATCACAGGTTTTTGAATGAGGTTTAATTGCTGCTTGTTCCAAACCCAGAGCTCGGCGTTTGTCGAGTTTTAGAGACCAAAGTTTTAAGCGCAGACTTGTAGAAGGATTTCTTTCATTAAACAAAATGAGCAACAAGTCATTTCATAAATTTAAATTTACATTTAAAATTTAATAAACGTATTAATCTTTTAAATACAAAACCAATGACCTTCACCGTGTGAAACCACTGAGTCACACTACGTGCTAGCATAGCGAGCACACGCTGCATTCTCTGGTTGTTGCAGAGGCTGCCTGACTGCGGCTGAGCTGCCGTGTCTAGCTAACGTTAGCGTCGTCTCACTGCACCTGGTGCTTCATGCTAGCGGCCTGTATGTGCTTTGAAGTATCAGCTTTGAACCTTATTTCTGATGATACTCGCTGTACTAATGAGTTTCTTATAACCCGACACATGGCCTGCCCACCATGCCAACTGCTGCATAAATGGTGAACATGTTGGAGGACGTGTTGCCAAGATGCAACTGTTGCTGCTCCACCTGCCAGTCACATAGGTGAAGCGCATCTTGGCTTCACCACCTATTCCTCTGAATATACAGACATTTAGTGAATGGGAGGGGCTTTGATAACAGCACAGTGTACCCAGAGTGTTGGAAATGTATTTACAGTCAGTGCAGGGGTGCCGCCAGAAATTCTGGGCCCTATGCAAACCAACATTTCTGGGCCACCTCCATTTTTCACAGATAAAATTTAACACAATAAACATAGCCTGTGTACTTTTAAAAAGATACTTCACACATTGCATAGTTAAAATGTCTAAAGATGAGTACAAAGCCTACAAATAGAAGAAAAAAGAAAAAACTAAGGAAATATGTACTTGTTTACATAAAAGGGAGAACATTTATTATCTCAATTACAAGCAGAACATATTGTACACAATAATGACATAAACCTTACATGAACAAGCTTTAGCTATTTTGTAAACTCATCATAGCCAATGGTTACAACAAACACAGGTTTTATTCTATTTTATATTATTTTTTCTGGGGCATTTCATTTATATTAATAACACAACAGCCCTGTCACGTCACAGACCACACTGCAAACTGAATGTGTGATTTTTGAAGCGTGTTGATTACTTTTTGTGTTATAAAGTTATCACAGGTGGATATGATGTGTTTAGAGGCTTCGTGAGGTTTCGCGCTCAGGCTCGCCTTGTTCGGCTGAGACGGGGGCGGCAGCCGTGGGGGGAGGGGGAGGTGGTTGTGCAGCTGCCGCTGAATCTCTGTCTATGAGATATGATAACCCGGAGACAGCAGAGGTTGTTGGATGTAAATCATAATTAGTAATTATTTTTACTAAGCTAGCTAGATAAAAGCAGGCCATGTAGCAACAAAAATAAATCGGTCTGAAAGTTTTGGAACACAGGAATCGAGCAAGTTACCTTTCTTTATGAAAAACTGTGACATACTGTCGACCTCGGCGCTCTCTGTCTTCTCTTTGCTTCTTCACTTTCCGTTTTTGATGCCCTGACTTCTGATGCGACATGCCTGCTAGCGACCGTAGCTTGGACGGACGGGTGGAACGAACCATTGTGAAAGGGAGGGGTGTGTCATAAACAGTACATTATTGTAATACACTATTTGTTAAATATTATGAAATATATGGTCAAAATAGACAAAATACACTATGTGTAGGAGGGGCCCTAGCACATTTAACGTATATATTAAAAAGAGAAAAGAAATAAGAACAAAAGGGCTCTGGTCTTCTGGGCCCCTCCTCAGCCTGGCCCCTTAGAATCGTCCGAACCTTCCACCCCTTTACGGCGCCCCTGGTCAGTGTGTCATCACTCCGTCTCCCTCTTGTGTTATCCACTCACAGTGCTTTTTGTTAATTATAAAATAACCTCTTTTTTCTTCCCTTGTCTTTGATGCCATCCATGAAGTCGTATTCCTAAAATAAAAACACTCATTTTGCGTTCAGTTAACCGTTACACACTGTTCAGAAGATCACATCATGATATTCATTGGATGATGGCACTAAATGGTTTATTTGTCTAACACGCGAGTCTGTGTTGCTGCTATCATCTTAGATCAATGAGATTGATATTTCTGTCGCATGAACATCAAGACTGCTCCGATAGAAACAAACCGATGGCGCACTGTTAGGAAGCCGGGCTGTGGGCGCTTGCTTGCGTCTGTGCGGAGCAGTGATTAATGCTGATGCACCGAGGGAGGCCAGGATTAAACAGTTACGCCTAAAGCAACCTCTGAGACCCAGCTAGCCTGCAGACACACCCTCCAGGCACCACGGCACTGCTTTCAATATAACCAGAGGACTCGCTAAAAGGTGCGACGACTTTATCCTTCATAGATGCTGATGTGTTGCTACTTGGAGTGCAGCTGTTGGTCTTTCTAAAAATGAAATGCTTTTAAGAGGTTAGTGCAAAAACTCTGTCTTTCAGTCAGCAGTGAGACTGCACGTAAGGAGATGTGTTTCTTGTGCTTTGCGGCACTGATGCTGTATTACAAGACCTCACGAAACGCCAGTTCACGTCAATATTTACTTTTAGTTTCTTTCGTAACTGTAAAATGTGCAATGATGAACCCGTGCGGCCGTTTCATTTTATGATTTCACTCTTTTGGTTTTGTGCTATTTGTCTTTTGTGTAAAAACAGAAAAATGTGGCTAAAGCAGAAGAGTCCTGGCTGTGAGCGCGTTGTCACGTTTTCGTCCTTGTGGCGGCTGCTTCACGGCTGTGTGTAGGTTTATGTCAAAGAACAGTGTGGACGTGTAAACAGTGCAGTTCTTAATGGACGCTGAGCTGCTAAATGCTTCATAGGGAGCTGTGTGTGTGCTATGTGTGCTTGTTTAGTTCATACACAGTGAACATTTGACTTTTAAGCTGAGACAAAATTGTGTTTCACAGTGAGGATTAAAGAGGGTGACCATGTACAGTAAGTGATAATGAAGCCAAATAAATGAGAATAAACAGAGGGAGTATATATGTTTATATACATAGACTACGTGATTCTCCACAAAGCTTCCCAGGAGTGGCCGCTCCACTGAAATTACTGCAAAGGTGCTTCAACACCTCATCCAGGAGGTCCCAGAAGAACCCAGAACTGTAAGCCTCACTTGGACCAGTAAATGTCATGATTCAACATTAAGGAGGAGACTGGACAAAAATGGCATCCGTGGCCATGTGGCTTCCTTGTTTTCTTGTCATCACTCAAAAATAGATTTCATGACCCATTAGCATAACTTGAAGTGTTCGTGTGAGATGAAACCATCGGCCTAAGAGGCTGGACCGATGGACAGGCTGCCAGCTCCTCACAGGGACGCTTCAAGCCAATGAGCCTAAAAACAGAAATTTTCCAGACGTGCAGAAATGAAACGATGAATAGTAGAAAGAGTGGGGGGAAAAATGAACATCTGACATGCCAAGCACACCTTCCTGACTGTCAGACTTGGCTTCAGATGGAACTGGCACACTGGTGTTTACTGCTGCGCCACGATGAGAGAGAGGCAGATACCCAGCATCATTCTGTGTGGCCGCATTCAGCCACACTATTCACTCAACCCAACTCATCGTCCAGCCACCTATAGCTCAGCAGCAAAGGAGTTTTCCAGGCTAATATCAGAATGCTTGAACGGTTGGGTCAGTAACATCTTCTGAATTAGGCTCAGTTGCCTTTGAAGGTCCAGGCTGATGGCGCAGAGGCCTCAGAGCAAGCTAGAGTAAAGCTAGCATCTCTGCTAACACTTGTGGTCTGAGTAGTTGGACTGGACTCCCTTTGTCATTTTCCACAAAGAGCCCCGTGGCAGGAATTGATTACTGTTCTGCGGATTCCTGTAGACCTGCTGGGCTGTGCAAATGCCTTTAGATGTGTGGTGCATTTTTAATGTGTCAATGGGGACCGAAGGCAGAATTATAATGGACGAAATTACAGCCACGGTACTCCAGTAGTAGAGAAATGATGTATTTCTGAGGCTTTTAGCTGCAGGGCACATGGTTGATTCCCTGAACGGTAAATGTCACGTGACAGATGCTGAAAACACACTTTGTATGTTTTTGTCTGAATTCAACGCGACTGCTGGGAAAAGAGGCTCCTTTGCATACCGAGCACTGTTGTCGTGCGCTAGTTATCATCTGATCATCGTAAAATAAAAAGTGGTTTTAAGACATTTTAACGAGACGCTGCTGCCATCAGAAAGGTGGCACCGAGCTTCATTAAAGGTTCCGTTGATGTCTGAGGGAGATCAATTTCCGGCGTGGCGCTGCTGTGGATACGGAGCAGAAGTTGCGTAGCGCTCGACTCCAGGCGGTGGCGCTGAAGAGGAGCTGTGTGAGAGCTGAACCGCGCTGTCCTGTCCTACACGCGGGCTTGTTTTGCAGCAGTTTGTCGAGCGCTGTCAGCCAGCGCTGCACGGCTGTGTGTGAAACTGTGGATGACCGCAATGAGGCAAAATCACCTGAATAACAACGAGGCTTCTTATTACTGTCAGAGAAATGCATTCCATTATACGACTGCATTGTGAAGTCTGGGACAGCGCTGCTTATCAAAACAGAGCCAAACACTGATCTGCGACGCGTCACAGATACGTCCAATCATCCAAAACCAAAAAGAACAATGTGTTTACAAATGCCGCTCTCATTATTCCCATGTCGCTTTCTTTTACCTCCTCGTAAGCTTAGCTGACCTTCAGGTGATGCTAATCATCTGTAGCTAATTACTGCTCTACCTGAGTAAACAATGTGTTTTTCCATACCGCCGTTCGAACATTAATCATCACACAAGTTGTAATTAGTTTGATAACAATAATTAAAGTTTGAAGTAGCGACTGCTGGCTACAAAAAGGACTCTGTTGCCATTATTAATTATCTGAAGTGATTTTTTCTGAACAGTCGAGGGTGTCTTGAGCTTTGAGTAAACTCCACGCTGTTTTTTAAAGAAACTTTAGCTGAGATTTAATCTCCACAAACACAATCAGAGGTACAGGCTTGGGCCTTAATTCTCATACGAGCATCTCCAACTTCCTGTTTGATGTTGTCACGGAACGTGAAATAGCATCAAACCTGCGAAGCTGCTAAATACTGTGAGTGTAATGCAGTAAATGTACCAACATTTAGGTTTTTATCGTGAAGCACGTGTTGATATTTTGACCTTCAGGGATGCGGTTAATTCATTTAACCATATTTGTACAAGTATTTTTCAGTATGAATTATGAAATAATACCAAAACAACCCAGTTGCTCCGCACATGTCAGCAGGCCACCTTTGTGACAAACAAGCCGTGGAGCAGTAATGAGCTACCTCTTCAATAAGTTTCCTGCCTCCTGCTCAGCGTCCAGCTCGGTCTCTAGTGCCTTGGAGAGCACTTGGCAGTGGTCCTCCTTGTTGTGCCCGGGATGAGAAATTCAGATGAACTATATCAAACACAGACGCGATATGAAGTTGGCCGGTGAGCGAGCCTGTGGGGAAGCACGAGGCGGTGAAGCCTGGGGCTAGCTGATTAGCAGCGACTGAAATGAAGAATTAAGAGTAAGCTATTTAACAAGATAGAGCTTTTAATGCTTTGAGTAACTTTTGTTTTAAATAAGTTCTGTGGTTACCATCTTTACTGCATTATTTCTAGTGTTGGTGTTGCTAAGCAGACCAGAAAAGCTTAGACCTCTAAGTGCAGATAAAATCAATATCAGTGATCTCAGCAGCAGACCTAATTAACTAACAGAAAAAAGCAAAAACAAAAACCCCAAAAATATCCTGAATTCTTACAAGGTTTAGGCCAAATGAAGCCAGCCTCTTTCTCTTTTATCATTGTTGTCCTTTGGTTACTTTAATTTTCACTAATTCGGTTTTTGTTTGAGCGGATTAGAAACAGGCAGCAGGGAATGCTTCATGAGGAGATTCATTCTTCTTGGATGTTCGATATACGGGGAAGCAGACGACGTTTACTCGTCCCAAATGTGACACTGACAACTTCGAGCAAAACTCTACCAACTGATTTGTTTGGTAACAGAAGTCTATGGACTAGCGGCACTTTTGCTAAGTGGCCAAATGGTCCAGATGGATGGATATGACCGGCTGGTGGAGGAGAATAGACGGAGTATGTGTCACACATGAGGAGGGTGTTTCATCGCTGGGTGGGTTTCTTGTTCCAGCAGAGGTTGGCAGAGTCTTTTCAGAAAGTTGGAGCTTTTTCATCGTTTCTCTTCTTTTCAATAAAGTCCTTTGTTTTCTACTAGCAGTGAGTGAACTGACACAGGTGCTCCAGATGTTTTTACACAGATGGACTGACTTCTTCCTCATGTGGGGAAAAAAATAAAAGAATAATTAATTCCTAATAAGTTAAGCTGGCACCAAAGTATTTTTTTAGATATAATTTAATGTTTGCATATGTTGACATGCCTGGGCTTTTATTTTCAAAGAGAACCAAAGTCGCCATCAGCAGTTCGTCTCCGTAGGCCAGTGTCATTGCGGGGCGTCACTCATCGACTTTGTGTGAAGTGGAAGAGCGCGATTACCAAACACGGCTGTGCGTTTTGTGCAAAACTCTCCAAATGAGTCACTTAGCAGTGAATCGGAGTCTCTTTAGCCCGTGAAAAACATTCAAACTCATTTATCATTAGGCAGCGAAACAATTACTGAATTGTCATTTTACTTTCAACACAAGTTTTCTCCCAGGACCGGAGCAGTTAGAGATGAACTAAAACATGCAGAATATATTCATTGCAGACCTGTGTCGTTCCGTTCATATCCATCCCTCTGAGGATGCTCAGAGCTCATTTACCCTTGAAGCTACATTTTTATTGTTAAGACTGGAGGGCTTTTCTTTCATCTCAGCCTTGCCTGCACTGCACATTTGGAGTAAGCCTGATGTATGTGCAGTGAAAGGCCAAATGGAGCTTTGCATTGAGAGAGAATTGGATATGCTGCCAGATTCTCTCACAGCATACATCCCACAGATTGGCTGCTATGTTTGGCTAATGTGTGCGATCAGGTAGAGCGACATCCAAGATATTCTCCTGTCATTTGGCAGTGAATGTCTCTATAAAGGTTAGCGCACGGGGTGTGCAGATTACAGGGTCACCTCTCGCTCGGCGCGCTGAAAGAGGGATTTATAGAGGTAAGCAATGCAGACGGCCGAAGCCGCTTCCTCGTCACATGCACTGAAACAAAATGTGGTGACTAGATGCAAACTGTATGACTGCATCCCAGAATGGAGACAACGCACAGAGAGGAGGTTTAAACATGACTTGTGATGGGCAATTTTCATCTGAGAGTAGATTTCATTTTTCTCCTTTCATTCAATTTGAGTAAAAACACATTAAAGTTATTATTAATGGGACTAAATAAATAAATTTCTCTTTTAAACATGTGGCTGCTGTCAAATTCAAAACGAACTAATACAGTCCAATCAAAGTCAATGCAATGACTTGCAAATACATTGAGCTCATATTTTATTCACAGAAATCAGATGTTTGTTTCTCATACAGTCCTGATCAAACGTTTATGACCATTTGAAAAATGGAAAAAAAAATCCTGTTTTGCATGATTGGATCTTAACAAGGTTCCAAGTAGAGCTTCAACAGGCGACAAGAAGAAGGAATGAGAGTGAGACGAGACTTGAGCAGCAATATTTTGGAAACATCGCTTAAACTCAAACATGAAAAATATGATTTCTTTCCATTTTTCAAGTAGTCTTAAACTTTTGATCAGGACTGTTTGAGAAACAAACATCTGATATGTTTTCTGTGATCTTCTGTGAATAAAATATGGCCTCAACATATTTGCAAGTCATTGCATTTTGTGTGTATTTCCATTTTGCACAGTTCCAGTAGTGTCATTAAAATATACTTAAAAACAACACTGCACTTTTCTTTTTATGCATTTCCTCTAACCGTCACCATTAACATGCAGAGGATGTCCCAATAGTTTTTTCATTTGTGAATAGTGTGCACAGTAGCGTGACGCAGCGCTACTCAGACGATGAGAGCAGCCTGCACCGTGTCACCGGAGACGCAAAACATTAGGCGATAAACTCTGTAAATGCTTCTTGCTGTTTTTACGGCGCGCACCCTCGATGGAGGCTAAACTAGATGCACGCAGGAACATTTTGAATCATCGCAGAGCGTTTCTCGCCTGTCTGACCTGGAGCGGTAATTGGATTGTTTAAAGCGTTCAAACTTTGCATTACCAGCGTGGGGTGCAGGCTCCTCCCCTCTCTGTGTAAATGATGTCCTTAGTGTCCATTGATCCGTTCTTCTGTTTTTTTTTAATGAACAGAAACATGAAATTAATTTTAAAAAAAAACACAAGTGATGAGATTTACTAAATTAGCATGCGTGCCTGTGAGAGTGGAACGTTGTATTAACGCTATGCTAATGTCTAAACAAAGACACAGCCAGTTCATTTCAAGAATGACCGGCTTTCAACCAAGAGCAGGTCAAAATCAAGCAGATGCAAAAAGGGAGCGTGCTGTCTGCTGACCTAAATAATAATCACATGCACATGCATCCTGGCACTTTGGATCAATGTGAGGAAACCTGATGGGATTTTTAGGTTTCTGGTCGCACTCCTCTCTTGGATTTTGCCGGGGACGCTATGTGGCCTCAGAGCGAGGTGGAGGCAGCACCCAACCAGAGAACGCACACTACATAAAGTGTTCTGCACACGAGAGCACGAAACATCGCTCTTGGCTGTGTGAGGCTCAAGGTTTTTATTGAGGTTGTATGGTGTAGCATGCACACAGAGTGCAACACACCTCAGCTCCGTCCGACTCCCAGTAATAGCCGCATCCTCGCATGCATCCTGCGTTGGGCTCTTCTCCCTCTGACGTCACTGTAGTTCAGTTCAGCCGTGCTGTGTTGCGCTGGGACACCAGTATTGCAGAGCAGCGGGGGTTTGTGAGGCCCGGCTCTAAGCGCGTATGGTGAAGACTGAGTGAAGACCTGCGAGACGGAGCCAACGTTTTCACTCGTTCTGATAATATCTCCCCGTCTCACTCCAAATAAACGAGCTTCGGGTGCAACATAGGACATGCTTTTCTTTGGCATTAAATTCTGTGCAAATTTTCCCTAAACTACAGTACGTGACAACTCTTAAGAAATCATGTTTGTTTGATTCAATTAAATTTTACAAAAATCCAAAGAATGGCAGGACTACAGTAACTCCATCGACACCCCACATTCACACACGTGTCGCTTTTTATTTTTAATGAGCAGTGATACATCCTACACTGCCTCCATACAACCGTACCCACATGTACAAGCATATACTTGGAGCACAGAGAGCAAGCATACATATAAACATGAGCACTCTTTGGCCTTATGTGAAGCTTTATGAGTCTTTTGGCCTCCTCATTCCCTGTGCTGTCAGTAGAGAAGCACGTGTGTATGTGTGTGCTGAAAGAGAGGGCCCTTAGACCAGGTCACGTTCTTCATCGTGTTAATAAAGGTAACATGGGACTCCATCGATTCTCAAAGACGGGCTTCTGTAGCGTGAGTATGTAATTTGTTCCATCAGATAAACATCATGCACTTCCTGGGTCCACGTATGCGGCGGTTCTGACAGTCGTGTGTTTGAGGGCTGCAGTAAGTAAAACATCTGACAGCACTTCCCAACACTGCTGCTGCAGGATTTAATGGGATATTTACATCGAAAGCATCTGAGAGAATCAAACGTCTGTCTCCAGGACACACAAAGTTTAGGGCGGAGCTTAATTTAGGGCTCTGCACGTCAGCAGTAGCTTTTTAAACCGCATTGCTGTGGACGATCAGTATATCTGGCCCAGTGTTTTACTTACATCCAAGAAAATAGAACTTTTTTACTTAAATATCCAGTTTAGCACGCCTGCAGCGACGACTCCCGGCAAGCGCAATGAAGACGATTGTTTGTTTGTTATGAAGTTTTATCAAATCCACAGAGTACACGTTCATTAGAGAAACGGCGTCAGATTAATCTTTGTTCTAACACCGAGCTCTGCTGGGTTTGATGGAAATGGATGGAGGGAAATCAGAACCAGATACATTTAATAAAGTTAATACAAAATGTATGAACGAACATCTTATTGGCTTTTGAACTTTTAAGTCTGTGTTTCATTAAATTTATATCCTTTTATTCTCTTTTTAATTGTTGTATTGTCTCTGGTTTTTTCTTTTGTGACTCACATCTGTGAAAATCGACATATAAATAAATATTGTTTGCTTGCTAATCTCCTGACTGTTGATGCATAAATACACATAATATTCAAGAACAGCTTGACGCTTGCAGTCAAAGGATGGCAGCAATTATATAAGCGGTGAAATTTGGGGGGTTTCGACCTGTAGTCACTAAGAAACTGTGACAAGTGGCAGTTCGGCCGGCGCTCTTCAGCGAGTGGCAAACGGGTGACGAAGGTTCAACCTGCCAGGTGGGAAAGCATTTCAAGCTGGGAGAGTGGGAACTAGAGTCACCTTGCCTGGGGGACAAACTTATGCGCTTTCTGGAGTAAGTCGGTGCTGAGGCTGAGGACATGAAGTCAGTGACTCATGCTGGCCCAGGGCCACTGGAGGCTGTCACCTTCAGATGGCCATTTGCCCATCGGTGGAGAGACACTTTGTCTGCTGCTGCTCGCAGGCTGGGCCTCGCATGAGCAGGTGGCGCACAAACACGCCAACAGGGATGTCTTTTTTTGGCATCGTCTTTATTAAACATGGAAATCTTATCACGGTATTTTCAGGCTGCACTGAGGCACAGGCTGGACTGGTGTTTGATTACAGATGTTTGAGACGTTTGATGCCTTTTAGCAGAAAGTGACAGTTTCATTATTAACCTTTGACTCGTTACATTGAAAGATTTGGAGGGAAAAATGCACAAATTTTTTTCAGAGCATCACCTTCAACGTGAAACAGATACAAATGTGTGTGCCTTGAATGAAGATACAGGATTATACTGAATCGTTTTTCTTTGCCTTTAGTTCTTTGTTTACATAAGTCGCCCACACGACGGCATTTTTTATAATCTGGCTTTTTTTTTGACATGATACAAAGAGAAAGGATTGCACACGGGCGAATCCTCGGTGGTGTGGCAGGTTATTAATTGAGCTCATCAATAACAACAGGCCCTGTTTTCTGTCTCTTAAGGAGATCATTCATCATGTGAGGTCAGTGCAGCCAGGCGAGAGAAAATAGGGCAGATCTGGTCATTGTGAGCTGCGTCTTGTACAACTGAAAATTTACTACAACCTCTCCAAAGTGACAAAGTGTCATAACATCAGGCCCGCTTCGGTGTGAAATTACAGCAACGTGTTTCTGCCTGTGGTCATGTGCATGGCTGACAAATCCTATCAGGTATTAGACACGTCGTTTTTCCACTCGTCTTTGCATTTGTAGTAAAATAAAATAAAATAAGTGGATTTATAATATCCTTGGACTGGAAGAGAAGAAGATTGCACTATTGTGAAGTGAAGAATCTGAACACGCTTGAAAAATGAGTTCTGGCACAATCTGTGTGGCAACATGTGGTTCCTGAATGTAATCACGCAAATTCAGTTGGTTTCTCATGTAAAATGCATAAAGTCTGGCTCATGTCTGAATGTGTGCCTCACATACACACTGTGCACACAGAGGTTGTGTTCATTAATTGGCTCCCAAGACATTAAACTGTCAGACACACATTAAAAGACATAAAACAGATTGAGTTCAATATTTGAAGTAAATCCTAAATAATAATCATACGTCATAAAAAAAATAACTTTTGTTTTTTTTAGCTGTGCTTTATTTATTAACTTGTTTCCTTTGTCTCGGCTGCGTTTTACACGGTGACGTTTCCACTGCGAGTGTCGTAGAGCCTCTGTGTCCTCTGGACAGTCGGTCGTTACAACACTCTCCCAACTCTCATCAAGCGTTCCCGTCTGCGCTCTTGCAGGCGTCTATCCGGCACGTGTTCAGCAGGTAGTGGGACGACCTCTGACTGCTCCCATTACTAACAACAAACCACAGAAGACAAACTAGTTCCTGTGCAGAGTAACAATTTTCTATCTTTGAAAGGCTCCGGCCTGATTTCCTGCTCAGCCTCAATATTGCACACTTTGGAGTTGGTGCTTGTTCTGAATAGAGCTGTGCATTCCCCCCCCCCATTTCCTACAAGCTGGGAAAAGCTTCAGATCCGGTGTGGGTAGTAGGAATAATTGCAGCCACTCAAACCTGCAGTGACACACGCATGGGTGCGTAAGGGTAGACAGTCAGTAAAGTTTCTTTAAAGCTTGAACATAAAAGACTCGTTTTGAAGAACGAGTCTGTTAAAACTGGGTCGTTTCGGTAACACTGTGACGGGAGAAACATCACAAAACAAACAGGAAGCTCTGCCGGAGCAGCGACGTCACAATGAACCGTTTGTTTGGTTTCTGCTAACGAGGCTGCGTTGTCTGGGCTCGTCAACTCAAATCTAATTACTGACACCGCTTTATTTGCTTTCACATAATGGAAACAGTACTGCTCCCAAAACAGCTATTAGCCAGGCAGCTAACACTGCACGGGTCACTTCTGACTACTCCTGCGTGTTTTTCTGCAGTATGTAAGGCTTGTAGCTCGGCCCCAGTTTGAAGGCTGGGCGGCGTTTTCACAACACAACACGTGGTTTCAGTCACTCATACAGGACGCTGCATTCTCTCTCTTTCCCATCAAATGTCAATAAAATGTATTCGGCAGATTGTATTTTTAGTAATTTCACTATAAAACCGTCGACACGTGCACATCGGCCCAGCTTCATGTCGGAGGTGAGTGTCTGATGGAAGGCAGCAGTTCAAGTTCAAGCTGCTCGCCACATTTTAATGCAAATGCACCGTGAAGAGCTGAGCACTACAGCGTCGCAACAAAGCCACGAAGGTCTGGCATTTTTTCCAGCCTGCTAAGGCTCACACGGCCATCGCACAGTATGTTCAGAACATTAATGTGAAATGTGTGAAACGCCTTGAATTTTATTAGCAGCTATGGAAACAATTAGACGTCTGATCCAGTTTGAAAGGAAGCTTGGTTTCCATGAGTCGCCCTCGTCCCGGCGCACTGCTTCCTGTAAACACATTACAGCTCTGATTGGATGTCTTTCACCCAGGAAGCTGCAAATAGTTATATTTTTCCTCTGAGATAATAGCTGGAAATACTTTTTCTTTCATTTCTGGACCTATCTAAAGTTTACTAGACTTAAAGTCATGACTTGAAGTTGCACGTGAACCTGTGGTAAAGTGATTTATTACACGAGGACACCAGACATTGGAGTTCATAGTCTTACAAACAGCGTTTTCTGATCGACAGTATTTGAAAGTCTGATAGTTACTTTGGCACAAAACTAAAAAGCGTGAGCAGATTCGTGGTTTTGATCCACCTTACTGCTGTTTTTCTTTAACATGGTCGAGAACTGAAAATGAAATTAGCTGAATAAGTTGAACTCAGAGACTGATTGTAATGAAATGGACGAATATTTTTGTAAACAATGTCTTTTTATTAAGAGGTTTTCCTTTTATACACATAAACATCAACATATATAGTAAACATGTAAACAGAAAGAAAAGAAAAGGGTTAGAGATGATCTGTACGTTCAGGTTAAGTCGTTCATTTAGGCTGTAAAATGAGTTCAGAGATGTATCTTCAGCTGTGAAAGAAAAAAAGAAAAAAGAGAAGAAAGAAAGAAAAATATAAACATATATATGATATATCCCAAAGCAACATAATCCCTGCAAAATAATCCCCTCCATCCCACCCAGGTCACTGCCCTAGACGTGGACACTTTTTTGGACGGTGTGTTCACTTTTAGATGTCATAGTGTCGTTCTCTAATCTCACTGCACTCGGACCTTAAGTGAAGTTCGGTTTCTGTGTGTCTTGTTTCAAGGATCAATTTTCATTTACATTTTTAGTAAATCCCGTATTTTTGGTTCTGGTGAATCCCACGCTGCTCTCTCTCCCGAGTCTCCCTGTTGGAAACTCCAGAGGTAAAAACCAGTTACTCATGAAGTGAAGTCATATGTTGAGTCTGGCGCTGCCGCGCGTGTTTCCTGTGGAGACAAATAGCCAGGCCTACCTCGCTTTTTATTTCCTGTCCAGTTTAATTTAGACGTTTCTCTGCTTCCATAATAATTTCAACTGTCAGCACAAGACCCGAACCACAGGTTTTACATCTTGTACCTAATGAGGTCTTTATCAAAGCAACATTGCTACAGTCTTTCATTAAATATGCATAAGCTTAGATTCAGGTGTTGACACAACGTTGCTTTGGGAGTTCGGTGAAAAATATGTTGTGCGCTCCAACCGTTTAATATTGAACGGTGTTCTTCTGAATCCCCCCCAGATTGCATCATCACTTTCTTGTTGAGGCAGTATCCCCCACTAGGAGGATGCGTCCACACGTACGCTAGCAGGCGCTGGCTGTGGGTTTTTTTTTTTTAACATTGATTCACTTTGAACAACTTCAATTTTGAATGATGTTTCATGTCTCTTTCCAACGCCCCACTGTGCTCGCGCCTCGCTGGCGCTGCGGCCGTGTCTTGGAGGGATAGCAAAATGCCAGCCCTCATTCGCTCCTCGCACACAGCTAGCAGCTATCGCGCTCCTCTGAACAGCACCCATGAAAAAACCAGCGGGGTTCATTTCGACGCTGCTGACAGCCAAACTTTAAGCAGAAGTGAGAAACGAGGCAATGAGACAGAAAGACATCTGAATTCACCTTTTAGTTCAATTTTTAATGCCACTGAAAACATCTTTTCCTTATTGTTGATTTTGAAATATTTATGCACTTTATTCAATAAGTTTCACCTTAAAAACAAAACCCAGTAAAAGCTTGATTATTCTTTTTTTTAGACAATTAGACAGCGTTCAAGGTTTGTTTTCATGTTTTTTTGACTCGATTAGGAAACTAATTAGAGAACATTCAATAAGAGCACCATCAAAATGCCGTCCTTCAGTATGCAGAAACGTGCCATTGTAGTATCCGGGGGGGTTGGTTGGTTGCCAGTCAGTGAATGCGTCGAGTATCCATACAAAGTACAAAACCCTCTCTTTAACTGTCATGTTTGAAAGCTTGAAAGCCTTCCTCATCTTTTCAAGAGCAGGGATTGCTATCATTTGTCTTGCAAAGCTTGAAAGCTTTCAGCTTCTTCTTTTCTGAGCTGAAATTGCTGTAATTCATTGGACATTAAACAAGACAAAGCTGCAGTTTTTGACAGAAGTGTTAGAAACGTCAGTGAAACGTGTAGGAGCGAAAACAAGACGTCCGCGTTATCGTGGGCCGGCCGGAGTCGACCGATTATCCTGACGAATCGACGCCGGATGATACGAGGAATGCAACGGCAACGTCTCGCTTTAAGTTTTCTAACTACTGCCTCGACTCTCCAAAGTAGCTGAATACTCGTTGTTACTCTATGTACAGCAAAGTTAAAGTGTGCCAGTACGTGTATGTGTGTACTTAAGAACGTCAGGTTGGGGTATTCGGTGTGTTCTCACCTCCGCTGCTGCTTTTCTTCGCTGAAGGGTTCTTTTTGGTCAAATAGCTTCAACATTCATATACATATTACATGAGTTTTCTCCTCATCCGCCCTCTAGTGTACTTGACTTTTAAAAAACACAATAATATTAAAAATAAATCAGAAGTGAAAGAGACAAAAAGTCTGTGTTGAATGTGGATGTCAGGTAGTCTGGTTTTCCTCGTTGGCTGCTCTGAGCTCGGACTGGGAGTGACGTCTCCATCTCTGACTGCATTCCATTAAAAATGCAGAAAGCAAACACAGCTTTCAAATCCTGTGGAAATAGCTGGTGTGCAGAAATGAGCAGCGACGTGACGCGTGTCTGAGCCGCTTAGACACGCTGGTGTCGATGCTTGTTTGGCGTCTGCTCCGCCCTCCTCGTTGCTGTACACTTTTAAAATGTTTCAATTAACCTTCAAACCTGTTTGTCTTTAAACTGTTTCTCATTTAACAGTAAAGAGAAGAAAGAAGAGCACTAATATGACTAGTTAGGTTTTTATAATCGTGAGCTCCATAAATGTTGCAGTCCTGCAGTTTCGGTGTGTTTTGACCGTTCCTGCTGATTGTGATGACGGCGCACACAAAGTGCTGTTTGCAAAATAAGAAAAATCTTTAATTGGAAAAACTCTGATGACAGAGAAGCGATTTTGACTGGCAAACAGAAATCAAATAAAAAAGCTGATTTAAAGAGCTATTAAAATAATTTATAACACAATAATAGAACGAAAACGGCCCCTGGAGAGTGCAGACCTCTGTCTGGCGCCTGTGAGGGAGGAGGAGGAGCCAAATGCAGACACTTGGAACAAAAGTAACATGGAGGTGATAAGTGGAAGTGGAAACGACCGGGAACAGCTGATACAAATGAACACGACGCCACAGGGGAAGGGAAACTAAACACGTGGAACACAAGACCGTCAAAATAAAACAGGAAGCAGAGACACTCAGATCTAAGACACACAGACTTGACATAACGTCAGGGAAATGGAAATGGGAGATGGGACACAGACGTAACTACGAAACAAACACAGAGGGAGAACACACATGACAGATGGGGAGAACATGTCAACAAGAGGAGACGAGACACAGAGGGGGGGCACGGGGGCAGAAGACAGTGAGCTGTAACACGCTAACTAAATGAACCTAAACCGCAATACAAAATAACATCAACGTACAACAAAGCTCGACATGACCACGATGACATGACCACGATGACATGAGCACTTCCGACGCTGCCGTTCTCATCTTTACAAACAAAACCACTCCAGGTTTTAGGAGATATTTCCAAAGCTGATATAATTCTGTTTGTCTCCATATCACACCAGCCACAGCGTTCAGATGCTTTTTCATCTTTTAGTTTAGCCATATTTTTCATATACCTGACTAAGCTGTTTATAGCGCCTGAACAGAACCACTGAGTTAAAGTGCAAAGCACCAAGGTCCCAGCAGGTGGCCAGCGCTGGACTGGCCCGATGGTGATTTTTAGTTTTTAAGGGCCGACCTTTTTTTTTTGTCGGGCTTTTTTTTTATTTTTTGTTTTTGTTGTAAAGGTATAAACAATGAAAGATGGTGGATTGGCGAATTGGTAATGATGGACTCTGTGCTGGACAAATTAGAGCCGATAAGGTCCAACTTTAAAGTTCCGCATTGAGATAAAAAGGAAGCGATTTGTCCCGGACTTCAGCTAGAATGGAAAAAAAAAAAGACACAAACCTGGAGTTATTGCGTCTTTACGATGCGTTTCTGCCTCTTCTCTTATTCTCTCAAATTCCCTTTTCTGTTGCTACCTCAATCACGAAACTGATCAATGATCAGCTGTTGTTAGAATGTATTTAATATTACTTCCTAGTATCAGCTGATGTTTGCTGGAGCCACAGCCGTAAACGCTGCTGGTCATGATATCAGTTTGGATATGTGGTGAGAGGGAAACATGAAGATGAAACCAGGAGATGTCCTTACTGAACCATCAGAGCTGAACAGGTGATGGAGACACAGGTTTACCTTTTAGGTGACATGAATGAGTCGAAGGGAAGTTATGAACTGTTTCTGAGAGACAAATAACACCAGGATCCTTTTCTATGGAGCTGACAGCTGGTAACTGTGCAGGGGCGGATCTAGCAAAGTTTTGCCAGGGGGCCGGGTAGGGCATTAACAGGGAAAGGGGGGCACAAAGAAATACTTTTATTATTCTCATTTAAAATGTCTAGTTAAAAGTAATTATCTGAATCTTAAAACCAAAGTTCTCATCTGATCTAGTAAATATCCTAGTAATATCCCAGCAGCTTATATCCTACTAAGCTATAGTAGTTTTTCCTTTGGGAAGGTGTCATCTGTGCTGTCTGCAATTATGTTGAAGAAAGATGTTGAATCTATTTAATTATAGAAGAAAAATAATTGGTTTATGTGCAT
>VUQR01004497.1:3763-26148 GCA_015108515.1 Hemichromis elongatus
GAGAAAAAAAAAAATGTTTTTTTTTTTTTTTAAAAAACCCCCCCCCCCCCCCCCCCCCTCGTGATAGGAAGCCAAGAAGAAATATGACAAAGAGACGGAGAAGTATTGTGCAGGACTGGAAAAGCACCTTAGCCTCTCAGCAAAGAAGAAGGAGGCACATCTACTTGAGGTAAGGTGCCGTGTCTGAGTTTAGACCATGCTACTTTCTTTGGCCCTTGAGTATCAGCGTGTCGGTTTCCTTCATTTCCTTCTCTGCTGCAGGCGGACAACCAGGTAGATAACGTACGGCAGCATTTCTACGAGGTTTCTTTGGAGTACGTCTTCAAAGTGCAGGAAGTCCAAGAGAGGAAGATGTTTGACTTTGTGGAGCCTGTAAGATGATACTCCTTCTTCTTTAAACATGCTGCACACACACTTTCTTTTTGTAGCAGTGATTTGTGTCACACTTTAAGATAACCAAGCACATTTGCTACTTGGTGCTAACTTTTGTTGAGATATTCTTTTAGTTTTCTCTTACTTCTTCCAACTTGTCAACCTTTCGCTCCATTTTCCTGTTATATTTTCTCTCCTCAACTTGTTTCCCTTCTTAGACATGTGCATTCATTTCCCATTTTTCTGATGAACCTTTTGCCCCTTTCCCCGTGTTGTTCATCTTCTTTTGATCTTTATTTTCTTGCTGGTTTTTTTTTCCTTCCTGTAGTTGTTGGCATTTCTTCAAGGCCTTTTCACCTACTATCACCATGGCTACGAGTTGGCAAAGGACTTTAATCACTTCAAGACCGATCTCACCATCAGCATACAGAATGTAAGATCAAGTGTACACACACACACACACACACTAGTGTATCCATGATGTCTTTAGGGGGCTTTCTCTACTCTTAACCAGAGATGGGCAGTGCTGCATTACAAGTAACTCGTTACTGTAATCTGATTACTTTTTTCAAGTAACGAGTGATGTAAGGGATAGAATACTGTTACTTTCCCATAAACACGCTGTGTTACTGCGTTACTGAACCGTCGTGATTTTGTTCGTGAGAGTGTCTCATGACAGTGACATACAAGTGTAAGCCGTGGCAGCAGCAGATGTGTGTAGATCAACAATGGATAATATGGAGCGCAGGAGTGTGTACGATCATGCAGCGTTAAAAGTAGTAGTAGAAGTACAGACACATTACTTTGAGTTTGATTCTGTAAAAAGTGACAAAACCATTAGCATCTGCTGTACACTCTGTGTGGGAAGAAAACAATTCCACAGCAAAAAATAAAAAAAACGTTAAATCTGAGCAAGCACCGAGCACGCTGCCACAGGGATGTGAAAGTCACCCCAGATCTCACCGCTGACATGACCGCTGCGACAGGGCTCAGTGCTGCTGAAGCTTTGATTTTATTTATTTTCTGCTGTGTTTTACTTGCATCTTTTTGAAAGAGTGAGTGTAAACACAAAAATGTATTTTATTTTATATTCTGCAATATGCAGAAAATAGGTTTAAATGTTAAACAAATTTCTTCCAGTCAAAGAATGTTGCATATAATTTTGTTTTTGCTTAATGTAATAGGTGTTAAAAGAAAATTGCATCTATGAAAACGACCTCACAGACGATTTTATTTAATACCCCAGGAAGCACTTTTTTGATGACTTGATGGCCTTATGTAGTGTATAACAATATTTATTTAGCATTTTATGGTCCAGTTAGAATAAAACTGATGAATAATGCAGGGTAGCCCTTGCTTGTGATGTGTTTTTAAACCAAAGGTTTTCAACTTGTGGCTTCAAAATAGACCTTCAAAACTTGTTCATTCTGCTCATATAATGCTTATAATGTACATCCTGTTGTGAAAATGTACTTTCCCATCTACAAGCTGAATTTCTGAGGAGAGATCTGCTCTCCTGTGTGCTTTTGTTGGCAGACGAGGAACCGTTTTGAGAGCACGCGGTCGGAGGTTGAGAGTTTGATGAGGAAGATGAAGGAGAATCCACACGAACACAAGAGTGTCAGCCAGCACACGATGGAGGGCTACCTGTTTGTGCAGGAAAAGCGTAAGTATTTGTGTATGTCTGTGAACATGTTTTGCGTTATAACGAGGATGTTAACCAGCAAGCCACAAACAGCAGTGAATGAGTGTGTAGTGTGTGGATGTTAGTGGCATCTTGTTTGGCTCACACAGTGTCAGAGCAGCAGAACAAACAAGCCATAATGAACCAATGGCTGACAAACTCAAGCCCGACCTGTTGGAGACGTGACAGCAGCTCTGTCCACGTGCGGTAGCCATGGTAACACTAAAGCACTAAAAGAGGTCTGAGCAGGACTTGTCCTTTTTTTTTTTTTTGTTCCTGTTGTTTTGACTCTGTCTCCTCTTCACCCATTTTCTTTTTTTTTCTTCTTTTCTCTCTGGTGTTTTTTGTTTTTTACTGCTCTTCATCTCTACATTTTCTATTTATCTTTAGGCTCATTTGTATCTACTTGGGTGAAGTACTACTGTACATACTACCGTGAGCCCAAGAAGGTCACCATGGTCCTGTTTGACCCTAAATCTGGAGGTAAAACGGTGAGTAGCCTGTGGTGTTAAAATATACAGATAAAATCAGGAGTTCTCTATAAAAATCCAGGCTTGGACTTGCAAACATTTTTTGTAAGAAGAAAAAAAAAAAAGGTACACAATCAGGTTCACTTCACAAGCGCCCTCATATAAAGGCGCTCATGCTTGACTTTTGTGATTCGCTGTCACTTCTTACGCAATTCATGCAAATGTGAGCACAAGCTCTTAGTTTTTTATTTATTTACTTTTAATTATTCCCCATGCATGGACAGGCGGGAACACAAGAACGTTTTGACAGCAGGAAACTGTACAACTGTTTTCACCAGTCAGCTTAAAAAGCTGTGCGTTTTCATACGGTCGCACAGTCATAGAACGAGATACTGGTTTTACGAGTGAGCTCTAACGGCTTCTTCCACGTCACCCTTAGGTGAGAGAGCAGTGTGGGAGAATAATGTTCTGAGTAAGCAGAAAACATTTATCTCCAACTGTTTTGTCAGAGTCCTATCTCTGATCGCTCTCCACCTACAAACCAAATGAGCCAAAGCTGATATGAGCCTGAAGTTCAGCTGAGTTCTGAGAAAGTTGCCACAGTTTCATTTTGAGTAACTGATGGAAACTTGGAAACATTAAAAGTCACAGAAAACCCTTCGGCTTTAACACAAAGCTCTGAAATCCAAAATAAAAAAGCAAATAAAGAGTAGTAGGACTGCACTTAAAGAAAAGAAGAACTCACTGATGGCAGCAAATCTGGCCCATCTGTGCTTTGATTTACAATATGGCAATAAAACCTGTAATTTGAATTGGCATGACGTCAACTATGGTAGGCATCAACTGCCTCACTATAGCATAAACTGGGATTTGTCACTTAAGTATTATATTGTAGCAACATTGTCTGTTTCTTTTAATCATAAGAAAATCTTGCTTTTGAAGAGCTAACAAGCTCTCGTGAATAATGTGTGAAATGAAAATTATTGCTGTAATCCTTTATATTGGCTGTAAGTCTGCCAGATAGCACTCCCCACACATTAGTTTATGGTGTCTATTTTTTCATATTGTTCTTTTTAAAGCACATATGATTCATTAGCCAGTTCATACAGCAAGTGCTACTTCTAAATTGGAAGTCAAGGCAAAATTAAAATGCCTGATCCATTTCTAATAATAATAACTATATGCTACATGCTAAAGCTGTGTTTTTGTCTGTTTGTTTTTCTACTCTTGACTTTGTATAATACAAGTTATCACACATGCCTTGGAGAACAGAATAAACTGCTTTTTAGCTCTTCTGTTTGCGAGGGGCAGCCAATTAGAAAAAAGTCGACTTAAAGACAAGAGCTAAACATGCTCGTTTCAGACGACCTGTATCAAGACCCCATATGGGAAAAGTACAGAATTTGTTAAATAGTGAATGTTGCAGAGCTAGTCTAGTCGAGCTGAAAATCACCATCCTGGCTATTAAATTCTGCTCAAACAGTACGGTTGCATTATGATGTCTTGCTGTCTATGCTAAGCATGTGTTATTAATGTACTACATTGCTTCTTTCTTTCACTGTGTCAGGGAGAGGAGGAAAGCTTTATACTCAAGTCGTGCACCAGAAGGAAGACGGACTCGATAGAAAAGCGGTTCTGTTTTGATGTGGAAGCTGTGGACAGGTTGGTGAATATTCACCTTTTCAGCAGGTTTTACTTTATGTGTTATCAATATGAAACATTTGGTTAAATTTGCTTAGCTCATAATCTCAGGATTAGCATGGGCTTTCTTTTCCTTTTTTTAAGCAGGGTGTAATTACAGCTAACATACACATGAGGGCACTGCACAGTTGATGTGAACTTGAAGATTGAGGCTTTTTCCTGTCTGACTCAGCCCCCTGTGGCATTTCCCTTCCTATACCGCCTCCACTGTTCCTGTCCACTCACACATAACTTCAGCTGCCCTCTATCACACTCTGCCTATCTGTCAACCATCCATCTTTAGGCTTAACTCAGGTTCTTTATGAATACAAAACAGTCTCACCCTTACGTAGGACAGATTCCTTTGGTACAGTAACTCATGCTCCGTGAAGCAGGTTTATTTTAGAGTGTCAGCTCTAAAACATAAATCTCCAAAATGATCAAAACAGTCTGATCACAGGATGCACAGACTTGTTCCTGCAGGAATCCGATTGGGGGGAAATGTAGAAAATTATCAAGAGCAATAGAGATGTGATAAATCATCATTTTCATTTTTTAAACAGGGCTTTTAACACAAGGAGGGGGCGTTTATAACACAAAGGGAAGAGTGGCTACACTGACAGAGTTACAGACTGCGTCAGTGCTTATTCATGCCTTTTCCATCACAGTGAATCCGAATAAGAGGAGGGAACTGTGATCATCTCTGTGATGAGTTTCCCATGCAAACACACAGGTTAAAGCAACACAAAATTAAATAAAGGGCTGGAAATTACTTACAAAATGAAAAGTATGAAGAAGACGGTAATAGAAGTGATATATGTTTAGAGAAAGATAAATCGGTATACACATATTACTTTATGACTTGATTTTCATATTCTTTGCAGCAAAATACAAAATCATGGAAGTAACAGAGCCAGCTTTGTTATCTGGGATTTGTACATTTTTCAGGCTTGATAACCCCCAAAGAGCTGGTCTCAGTTTAAATTATTTTGTGTTTTTGGCCCTCGAACGTGTCTCCACACTTCTGTCTGAGTGCCTTTGGATCAGCATGTAATGTGTGTGACTGGCAAGTGTGTGAGGATTGAAGGACAGTGTGTAGATTGGCGTGTATGGTGATGGAGAGATTGACATGACTAATGAGGCTGCTGGGAGCCTATGCAGTGAGTACGTGCACGTTACCCGTTGCCTCTGTGGCTGATTTTTCGCTGCTTAGCCTAATGAATTCTTGTTAGATGCTGAATTTTCATGCTGTATTCGTCATCCTTTTGTTATCCTTTTAAGGGGAAAAATCTGATCTGAGCTCCTGATCATGTGATTTACTGGAACGCAGTAGTATAGTCATAGCTCTGGCACCCATAAATGAATATGTTTTGCTATAAAAAGAACGAGATTTGCCTTTATCGAAGATTAAGTATTTTAAATAAAAGAAACATGCCTGACTTCTTGGTTAAAAAATATAACTACTTTCTAATTTCTTTAGTTGATAAACTTTTTTAATATAAATATGATGACTTTATTACAGTTGTGGTTGGATTTATAGGTGCACCTTGTTGCTCCAGTTATCAACATGTTTGTCTTTGTGTGTATTTGCTAAGCATTATTGAGGTTTTTATGATCTAACACCAAATGTTTGCCGCTCACCTGTATGTTTGATAAGCTTATGCGCCTTTCCTGTTATTGCTTGTGTGCGAAGGCCGGGAGTGATCACCATGCAGGCTCTGTCAGAAGAAGACCGTAGATTGTGGATGGAGGCCATGGATGGGAGAGAACCGGTAGGTTGCCATGGTTACCAGTTTGTTCTCATGTGACACAGACGAACGGGAGAGTGAGGCCGAGACGGAAAAGGAGAATTAAAAAAAAAAGAAGGGGATGGGATGAGAGCTAAACAAACCACGATGTGTAATTGGAAAGTGTTGGCTCAAATTCCGCATCTTTTCCTCAGCACATGCTGTCCATGTCTAGTCACAATTACAGGGACACCACATAAGTCTGAGAGGGATAATTTGGTCTTTATGCTCCACAACAATCAACACAGCAGCTGACTGCCAGCCAACTTCCTCAGCACTTGGTTTATACCTCCTCGGTGTACAGCATTTTTGCTCTTTGGCTGGAAGTCTATTTTAACACTCTTATTCAGATGTGTTCTTGTTCCAACACCTCCCTCATGTCTGCATTCAAGTGTGCAAAGGTAATCCACATTCAGGAGCTCACCACAAGTTGGAACAAGCAGCTGCAGAGTTCAGGGGAATGGTCATAAAATAAAAAATGCTGGCAGTCTTGTTCTCTGGCTTCCACTTTACTTCATTAAAAGCTCACCACAGATCATGACTGTGAAATGCCACCAGCAGACAAAAGAATGGATCTGAGCATTAAATTCATAGCTGCTGTTTTTTATATAACATGACTTTTGATGGAAATACTACTAAAGATCCCTGACTTTTTATATTTATATTATAACATGTCAAGCAGTGGTAATGTGCTTCCCTAATTAAGCATAAGTGTAAAGTTTTCTTTTTTTTTTAATTCTGCAGGTGTACAACCTCAATAAAGATAACCAGAGTGAAGGCAGTAAGTGTCGTTAATTTCTTTGGATTCGGTTGCTGTTTATTTATCGCTGCTATCTTCAATTAATATATAAGACCTAATAATACTTGTGCCAACAAACTTTTAGGTTGGAACACAGTGTTTTTTAGTGGTTTTAAACCACATTAAAAGTTGGCTCTGATTCATTCTTGTCGCTTCCCTCTCCATCAGTGGCCCAGCTGGATGTCATTGGGTTCAACGTGATGAAAAAATTCATCTATGCGGTGGAAACGCGAGGTACAGTGTCAACCCATGTTATTTTCTTTGTTTGTTTTTTAATGCTCTGTAAATCTTTTTGCTTCTTTATTATTTTGATATATTTTTTTAAATACACAGTGCATTCAGTGTTACAGTCACCGTAAAGTTCTCTCGTTTTGCTGCCATGCTTTTTTAAGGGTTTATCTTATTTATCTTTTTCTCATTTGATACTGAATTTATAAATTTTGGAATTTTACTCTTTCTTTTTTATATTTGCACCAATGTTATTGCAAATAACCTAAAGAATTAATAAGCATTTTTAAAAATTGCAGTGCATTGGTCTGCATGAATTGAAATTCTGTTCAGGTGTTATGAGTTCGTTTTTATCCTTCCTGATGTGTCTCTCACTGTGCGTGTTCACAGATCTACAATATCAATACCTCCTTTTATCTGTTGCACTAAGAGCACCCATTTCTGGTCACTCTCTACCTGTTCATTGCTTTTTCAGATGCATTTGTATTTAGCTTGTATATGAAGGTGCCCATGAATTTCTTAGCTGGGACAGGTTTGCAAAAAATTCATGTTTATAAATTATACCATCCGACCAGTCTCCTTATACTATTACATTAAATGTAATGAAGGACTGGTTGCTATGCTTCTTACCTTTTTAATACAGGCAGAACACATTAAGTATGATGTGAGTTTCACGCTGATGCCAAAAAAGAGCATCTAAGCAGAAAGATGTGGCGCCTTTTTTTTTCTGTTCATGCCTTATTTGGCAGTGATTTTAAGTTAGTAAGAGGACAATCTCTTGTCTTCTCCTTCAGGTATCGATGAACAGGGCTTGTACAGAATCGCTGGCGTCAACTCCAAAATACAAAAACTACTGAGCTTGGCTATGGGTAAACACTGAAGCACATCAATATAAAGCACATGTTTAAATTGTTTCAAAAACATTTTTCTAAAAAGTGATCTCTTTCTTTCTTTCTTTTTTTTTCTCTTTATCTTTTTGTCCATCAGATCCAAAGACGTGTGCTGACGTGGAGCTGGAAAGTCCAGAGTGGGAGATTAAGACAATAACAAGTGCTATCAAGCACTATCTCAGGTTTGTGTGAAAACTCTTACATAAATGCAAACTCACAGGGATGTCATTCGTTCTTCTACTAAGAATTATTTGCAAAAAGTAAGTGTTCCTGTGTTCACCGAGCATGAGTGCATTTTAACCTCTGTGACCCACGATAAATGGATTAAATGTGCTTTTTGTGTCTTGGAATTATTCCTCTTATTGTGAATTATAGCACTTTTCTGCACTTATCACATACTAAATTAATAGTTTGAAAAAAAAAAAAGACCTCTGGCCTGAATTTATTTTGCTTCATTTTGCTGTTATTTCTATCATTCGTGGTCTGTTTTTCTTTATTTTATACATGTTATTTGCTAAGAGTTAATGCTGTGTCAAAGCTGCCCAATATTCTGGCCATTATTTTGCACGTCATAGTTAAATTACTTCCTCTGGAGCGTTGCAACAATCAGAGATACATTGTGATTGTGGGGAATCCAGAGATGAGCAGCTGAAATGGAAAGAAAATGTAAGAAAGGAACGAGAGTAGCAGGAGTGTTCATGGTGTGCTCAATCTACTCTGGCTAAATGAGTCTATGCTGTTCACAACACAAATCCACAGGCATACAAAGATTCGCATTCATTCAGTTGTGCCCACAAGCACTTCGCTGGTACATAAACAGCAGATTTATAGAAACACCTGCTGTCAATTCTCTCGTACATACACCCATTTACACCATCAAGACCTCAGGTCAGGCTTCATTGAAGACCAGCAGGGGTCATTATTCACATCAGGCAGTAGGAAAAGGCTCATGTCAAGCTGGTGTGTAGAGAAAATATCAGAAGGAGAGCAATAAAAGAAAAAACAGGGTGAATTGAAGGAAAAAAATGTCCCAACTAAACACCTTGGAGAAATTTTGGTCTAATCTATTCGAGTTCCAGACTTCAAGAATGACTGCCAAGGCAGATTAGAGCTGCTCTGGCTGCACATGGTGGTCCAATGCTTTACTAGGACACTTCATCCTGGTGTTTCCTTTAATTTCTCTCTAAACTGTAGTGGGATGAGTGTTCTTCAGATTTCTTGGTTTTTCCAGAGAAGCTGATTCTAACCTCTTTGTCAAATTTTCCTTGCTGATAATCTTCTCCTGATATCTTTGTTGTTTTTATGTTTCCAGAATGCTACCTGCACCTCTCATGACATACCAGTACCAGAGGAGCTTTATAAAAGCTGCCAGTGAGTAGTTTCCTTTTGCCTCATGATATCTCATTCGCTTCACACAGTATCTGTTCAAACAGTTGTTTAAAGCCAACCTTGATACTAAATATTGCAAACTTCTCTTCAGGACCACCTTGGATCAAAATTGACCAGACAAACCAAATAGCTTTTGGTTTGTTTTTAATTTGAGCATATCCTTTTGATTCATTTCAGTTGATAAATGGATTAAAGATTGATTGGAGTTGGGGGAATAACCCAGATCCAGATCCTGCTCCATGCCAACTTTTCATTAATCTAAAAAGCACAGCTGTGTCAGTGTGAAAGGTGCCACTAACTATGATAAGAGAAATGAAAATTCAGATTTAGAGGCTCAAAAATCCAGGAAGTATTCCTCCTGGGTGTTAAATACTGATTACCTAAATCAGGATTCCCATCGAAGGTGAGACCTGCAGCTTCTTATTTTAACTTGTTAAATTTCAGCATAGCTGTTGTCTGACAGTTAGAGAGTCTTACTAATAAGTGTTTTCTAACTAAATGTTGTGCACACGGTTTGCTGGCGGCGGTGCGGCTGCTGCGATGGGCCGATTGAGAGGAGCAGCCACACACCAGGATGGAAAGATCATCCCTAATCTGACCGTCATTCTCTGCCGTCCATTGTGGTGCAATGCGCGTCGCGGAGCCGAGTCGTTATTTATGAAACAGACTTTCGTAACTTTGCGTTTTAAACTCTGAAACCCTGCTTTTAATCTCAGTACATTTTTGGGTGCCTCCTTTGCTGTATGCAGATTTCCAGATGTGGTAAAAGAGGGCAACGTGCTGTAGATCACGCTTTCCAGGAAGGCAGAAAAAATTTGACTTGAAAGTAGGCCGCTGTCTTTAGAATTGTTAAATAGCAAAGCTGGGCAAATGGCTGTTTGTATCGCTGGATGTGATCAGCAGTGGTTGAAGAGCAAAATAGGCTAAACTTCCTTAATTTGGTGTGACTTGTTGTTTCCTACTTTGTTAGACACTTTGTAATTAAACAGTTTACATGCTTACATACTGGGTAACTCTGTCTATCCGGTGAGAGTTATACAATATTATAAGAAGCCTGGAGAGCTTATCAGTAACGGACAGCGCAATAAAGGTTTACGGTTTTGAATTTCGGCGGATCGCATAGCAGCTGCATAATGCTCCTTTTTGGTAACTGCACCTGATGGGTGTGGTTTGAGTCAGGAAAACATATTTTATTAAAAGAAGAAAACCCTCAGCTGCCTGGAAGATAGATTGCCTGAACTCTCCAACAGCCGTGGCAATCAGTTCAGTGTATTAGATTCTTCTCATGAGGCTGCTAGGCTACAAAATAAACGTTTGCAAGCACCAACTGATTTAGAACCTGAAATGGAGACTTTGCATGAGCCCCTCCTTTTGTTAAGTCTGTTCATTTGGATTTTCTTGTTTTATTTGACTCTGTTTAACCGTGGTTATCCATGTGGCTGCTTCCTTTTTTTGTTAAATATTTGACGCATAGTAGTAGTTAAGTGCAATCCAGTCCATTCAAGTGTTGGAGGATGCTTTAGTGATCTGTTTTCTTTGTTTGGCAGTAGCTAATCCTCTAGGAAGCTGAGCTGACATAGGAAGGAAGTCCAGGAAATGATTGTGTGTTTCTGGCCACGGTACCAAGAAAGGCTCTATAGCAAATCCAATGAAGATTGTTTTAAGAGTGTATTTTGAGAAAGGAAAAGAGGATGTTAGATAAGTCTACCAAGACAGCTGGGTTGAAACCAAGGAGGACCACCCATGCGTTAATGCATGCGATTATGGTTTTGCAGTAATCATTAAAAAATACTTGTGTTTGTGAAGTTGCTGTATAAGTTTACAGTTTTGTGCCTGACCTGACCTCTTTTCTGCACCGTTCATTAGTTTCGGTTGACGTCGGTGTCGTAAATTTCTTCGAGAATGCATATGTGTAAGAAGGCGCCTCTGTCTGTGTGACTTCGCCTTTGTGTTTTTTCCAAGGTGGAATTGTGCCGAAGCAGCAGGGTGTTTTTTTTTAAAGACAGCGTCCTCATTTGAACTCTCTCTGTCAGCGCCTCCCTTTTTTCTTTTTTTTTTCCTCTTCTCTTTTACATGTATTCACTAACTCCGCCCACTACCAAGATCAGAAATTGCATAGTGCTTTGCCTCCGTCTCAGATTTCATCTCTGCTTACTCTCATACGGTGTCACATATGCCGTTTATGCAAAACGTGGAGGCAAGAGTTGGGGAAAAGGAGAAAGATGCCTGAGAGAGAGAGGAAGAGGCAGCCAGTTCCTTCCAGTTGCTCTTGATTGGGCTTTAATTTTCACACCTACGAGCAGTGATATTTTGTAAGGCATATACAAAGATCTACCAAACTGTATTCACTTGCATTACTTAATGCAGTGCATAAGAAAGAGCTGAGATGAGTCAGGCCTCATCTCCATGGAACGTACCGTAATTCAGAGTCTTATTTTTTTTTTAAGCAGCAAAGCTAACGAGTACCGTTTCTTCCTGTTTAACAAGAACTAATTGATTTCAATCTTTTAAAGCAAAGTTTTTGCTTCCTTTTCTACAAAAGTGTCAGATAGTCTAAAGGCTGCAGTGGCAATTTTCTGTTGAAAAAATAAGTCAGGAAATACCCTGACCTGTAGGTTATAAACACATTAAACTATGTTTCCGATTATTTTTCTTCTATCCCCACATTTTCTCTGATTTAACCCTTATTTTGATCACGGTACTTTATACGTACCAGGATACATTAAACTTTAATTAAACATTGTGGACTTGTGACATCAGCAAACCACTTCATCAATCAGAGATGTGCCAGATTTTTTAATTTATTTTTTTAATCACTAAATCTAGTGATATATATCACTTTGTTTAATCACTTACTCCTACGTAGGTTCGGACATATTGGCCTGTTCACTCACTTTTAAATGACTGACTCATCTGGCATCCTGTCTGAAAAGCATGGATGTCCAGTGAACATGATTACCCAATCACCACCAGCATTTGCAAGACACACAGGGTGTTTGTAAAGACATTCTGCACACTAAACTGTTGCATTACTACTAGCAGTGTATTAATTTATGGATAACGAAGGCAAATAAAAAGGTAAAAAGAGAAGAAAGGCTGGTAGCACTATTTCAAAATCCCCTCTCATGCATCCAGTTCTAATGCTAAGCTTCAAGTTTTTACAAAATGTCAGTTAAATGTTTGAAACAACAGAATGACAATCGAAAACAAATGTTTGTGCCGTTTGACACATTTTTTAAGAACGGATTTGTTTTCACTGCTGTACATAATCATCTTGATCCATCGTTGTAAGTAACTGCTTCCCTACGGTCTTAAAAGCACCCAAAACTCAACTTGCATCACATTAGCAGCTTCCTCAATAATGAGAAAACAGGTTATTGGTGAATCATGTGTAATTTCCTTGTTTATCTCTCTCCTGGGATGCGGTTGACGCTGGCTGGATTCCTACTCTTATTAAATTCAGAAAACATTTGATGGCGCCCTAAATTTACTCCAAATACAATTAAAGGTCTTCAGTACTGTAAAACCGAATGTGTATTCATACTATGCTGTGCCTGCACATGTCTGGGCTGAGGTTTAAAGGAAAACAAAGGGGGTTTTTTTTGTCTTCGTGTGCATGCCTGTAAAATTGTGGACACCATAATAAGGAATGCTGATTTATTTTTTAGAATACGCAACTATTTGGTGATACTCACACAAAGATGCGGTGGTCGTATACATGTTTGACTTCTTTTTTTTTTGTATGTGCGTGTCTGCTGGAGCAGGACCCAGTTATGTAAGAAAATAATAAAATTATGTCCGTCTTTGTATAAGATGCTCTGTCAGTGGTGGGAGTGTTGCCTGGCACTGACAGCTGGGGCCTGAAGGTTGATATAGAGTGAGTCTGCTGCCATCTCTTTATTGACTAGCCCCGCGGGCTTGAGTTATTATAGTTATTCATCAGCAACAGGCTGTTCTGCCCCGCTTCTCCACTTTGTAACAGTATTAAACACACAGTGCCAATAAATACCCACATGTGTCCTCTGCTCTGTCTCTGCATCTTGTGGAGCTTTAATATGCGTTTCATAAATAGTTTGGCAATGGTACACAGAAACCCTGTTTCCAACTTCGAATTATTCCCTTTGAATATTTATCACCTACCTGACCTTGTTTATGACGCTTACGTCAGTTGGTTTCCTAAATCAGCTGGACAATTTTTTGCACAAACACACATTTATAGTGTATTTTTAAAGAACCGCAGAGTCATACTCATGCTAGTGATTATACAGTATGACGAGATTACATACGTGGGTCTAACTGGACATTGAGTGCGCTAATTAGTGCAACACTGTGGCTCACATATGGGATTTTTAATTATTGGAAAAAAATGCGTCTATCAAAGAATGTAAGCAGCTTCAGGGTGTGTTGGGATGATAGTTGATAGCGAAAGGAAGGAAAATGTAATATATCCTGACCTGTGATCATCTTTTGAGTGTAATGAAAGAGCTCCATTGAGTCTGGGTGTTATTCAGCTCGTGTTAAAAGACGACATAAGCTCTCAAGGCTGTTATTTTATGGAAATCCTGCTATATTTGTTTCATTTCTTTGGAGAGTATTAGAATGATTGCTTTTTAGTGACTACATTAGTCTAAAAAAGGAAAAAAAAGGCATCACGAATGCTTTGCATGGTTGCAGGATTACTGTTCGATGGTTTTTGTATGTGCTTGTATGTGTCAATAAATAAATAATAATCAGCGACACACTTGACTCTCTCAAGTCTTAATATGTGTGTCTATCCAGAGATGGACAATCCAGAGGCTAGAGTAACAGAGGTCCACGCGCTAGTGCACCGGCTGCCAGAGAAGAACAGACAGATGCTGGAGCTGCTGGTGAAGCACCTGGCCAAGTAAGTGGAGAAATTGCACACATGGGACAAGAGGTGTAACTGCATTATACGCTGTTCAGTTCCAATGCAGTTTAACACTGTGTAGTGTTATAAGCATCAGTGACTCCGTTCAAATTGCTATAATGCTCCTTTGCCTAATTGCTGTCCAAAAGAATTAGTGCTCAGAGTAATCTCTTGACCACATGTACTAATGCTGTGTGTACTGAGAATAGAAAGCCATCCACTAACCAACAGGCCAAATCTATTTCTGGACTTGGGCCTTTAAAAAGAAAGATGAGCTAGTGGCAGGATGCTGGTATTTCTGTCAATACCAAGAAGTGTTATGGCTCGAGTAAGTTACCCTCAGCGGCTAGTTTGCAATTGGAATAAAAGTGATTAAAAATTTAATTAATCGTGCATATATATATATTTTTTTTATGTAATTTTAAATTTTAGCTGTATTTTTGAAGCAGATCCCAACTTTCCCAGCAAGATTAGCACTCGACTTTAAGTTCACCCGCCTTGTAAAACCCCCTGTCACAATTCAGACTTCAATGCTTTAAATGCTGTACTGTACATGAGCAGTGGTGGTGACTATGGTACAGGTGAGAGAGATTGTGACTAAAACCTGCTGTCTTTCTGCAGGTCACATAATTGCAAGTTGCTATAACACACAGGCAGAGATAGCATCATACCGCAAGCTTAAGTCTACTTATTTCTCCAAAGCAGCCACCTTGATTTGTGTTTTCAGTGTAAACCCGCATCTAAGCCCCCATGGCTTTATCAGGCTTTTCTTCAACAGCAACAGCATGATACAATCTGTGGTAATGAGGACATAAGCCACATTTAAATCACATGTAGGTGAGCGCATTTGCAGAGAGTTCTGAGGACATGTTACTGGGTTTAGTGGATTACACCTGCCAATAGCTATTATCATCAGTGGCTTATAGGTAGAGGCTGGATCACACTGTAGCTCAGCTCTCTGTGTCATTTTGTTTATGAAAGATTTAAGATTTATTGCCTTGTTCAGTGTAAACAATGAGGTTTGTAATGGTTGAGTTTCAATAAGAGCGTTAAGTGTTAAGCCAAATTTATTTATGCCACATCAGGTTTAAACATATTCTCCCTCATTATGATTTGCCAGCTTTACTACCGTTTTTTTTTGCACTGGTCAGGCAGTGCTCCGATCTATTTTGACTGAGCTCTTACATTTTGTAAGGGTTTCTTTTTTTTAATTTATTTTTTAAGCTATGTTGTCTGGCAGCTTTTGCAATCAAGTTTGTGATCTGTATGCAGTGAAAACATATTTGCTTTTCCAAGATAAGCTCTATAAATTCTCCCTAGGCTCCTCTTGTTTCTTTTACCGGTACCTGTTTATTTATTCATTTTTATTATTTTTATTTCTGTTATTACAAGCAGGAGAAAAAAACATAAGAGTTGCTTACCCTGAAAATAAGTGAGGCTGTATACTTCGGGTAGCAATTATGTGAGTGAGATGTTGTTTGAGACTTTATTAATGTTAAAAAAAAATAAATCCTGTTGGGAACTGTAGCTTCAAATCGTTCCACGTTTCTAATTTGGATTTACTGTGTCGCCCTTTTCTTTGCGTAACCTGAATAGCGTGGCCAGTCACCATCAACAAAACCTCATGACCGTTGCCAATCTGGGTGTAGTCTTTGGACCAACTCTGCTCCGCCCACAGGAGGAGACGGTTGCAGCCATCATGGACATTAAATTCCAGAATATTGTTGTGGAGATCCTCATAGAGCACCATGAGAGGGTAAGACGATGCATAACCTGAATGAGTAGCATAACTGCAGAGAGATTAAATGCACCAGTTTATACTCGTTACTCCCACACACATAACCTATTTGTAACCCTGACACTAAAACCACATTTCAGTCTCTAAAATGCCTTTAAACTCGTGGGGACCAGCATTTTGTCCCATAAGGGCTGTTGGTCCCCACAAGTATAGTAACATTACATTTTTTTTGGTCCCCACAAAGATATGTAAACGTGGTACACACACACACTTCCATCAAACCTACTTTCCCCATAAGAAAAGAAACGCACATTGGCAGGCCAAGCTGCGTGCATGTGTCACCATCAGCAACAGTTTGACTGTCATAGACTTTAACATTGTGCACAGTGAATTCAGTCAGTTGATGAAACAAACAATTAGATGCAGACAGTTTTATACCACACCTTGTGCATTCATAGATTTCTAGACAAACACACACAGCTCAAGTTGTCACTTCTCAGACTTCCCCAGACCACTGCTGTATGTATTGGAATGTGTGGAAATATAGTAGGTAGAAGCAAAGATCTTTGATGTGCTCGTCCCACCATAGTGAACAAGCACATACAGTGTCCGAGGCGATTAACACAGCCTGCAATAAAAAACTAAAAATCATCATATTTGAAAACTAATAGACTTATGTAATCGGTTCGAGGAAGGGGGAGGGAAAAAAAAAATTTCTGCTCGTGTTTATTTTGATCACGTCGGGGGGATTTTACTTTCCTGACTGTACTTGAAACGGAAGAACATTTGAGTAATGCCATGATCACTGCCACAAATCTCAGACTAGAGCCAGCAGTGTCCCCCATTGTTAAATGCCTACATATGTAATTACTCCTGTTCAAAAGACGTTTCACACGCAGCTGCAAGCAGCTTTGTTGCCGTGTTCTGTAATTGCAATGGGTGAAGCTCTGCTGCAAAATAAAAAAATTCCAGGAGCTAATATTCAGTATAATGCTTCTGCTCACAAATGAATGAATGTCTTTCCTCTACAATGGACGAAGGTTGGAAGAATTATTGTTTGCTTTTTTATTACTTGAAATCAAATTTAAATTTGTCAAAGCAACATTTCCATATTTATGCACTGCTCTGCTTCTTAGTTTGTATTTCATGCTGATTGTCTTGTTTGTGCAGATATTCAGGGACATGCCAAATTCTTCTTTGTCCAACGCGCAGCTGAACACGCCAAGGAGGAGGAGCACAGACAGCAAAACCCCTTCCTGCAGCGAAAGGCCACTCACGCTTTTCCACACCCCGACACATTCGCACAAGGGTAAGCTGAAGGACTTGACCTCATTCCTTCAGCCACTCATTGAAGGGTGGAGGTTTTTCTGACATGCAGGATTGCAGCAGAATTTTTCTTGCTAACAGCTTTGATAAGTAAACCTCATAACGACCTTTCGAACTCTTGAATTAACCACACTAAATGATGGTGTAAGAGGGGGGAAAAGGACGCTCCCTATTAAGAGCTTTGGTGAAAAACTCTCATAAGTGACCCCTAAAGGTCTGTAATCTAAAACACTGAATATGAAGTTTGATAGTTTTACCTCTCCGCTGTAAAAGGCTGCTACAGTATTGTCGTCCCACGGGCAGGTGAGCTGAAGACCGGGTTTGCTTTGACACCCGAGTTTGTAAATATGATAACCCGAGATTGATGCGACGTAGGATTTTCAAACTGATACCATAGGTGCATCTACTAAAAATCTTAGATGAGTGTGAATCTCAGTGTGAGCGGTTGTCAGTTTTTTCTTAATAGTTTAAAACATAGGAATAAATCACTCACACATTTGCTCTTACAGGTGAGAAGAGGAACAGTGTTGGCAACGCCACAGCCGCTGACCTGCAACACTCGGTGTCCTCGTCTGCCAACTGTAACAGCAGCAGCAGCAGTAGCAGCAGCAGCAGCCAAGGTCGAACCCCGAGACACAGCCTGACCAGCAATGATGGCGAGCAGGACAGCCGGCAGAACCGGCCCACATCACTGTGAGTAGGACAGGATTATGAAATAAGGTTAACCCAGGTAGTTTCTAACAAATGCACGAGCATAGATATGTGCACTTGATTTAATATTAAAATGGCACAGTGATGTGGTGGTTCGCACTGTTGCCTCACAGCAAGAGTGTCCTTGGTTTGAATCCACTGGGGAGCTGGGATCTTTCTGTGTGGAGTGTGCATCTTTCATAAAATCCCACAGTCCAAAAGCGTGCTTGTTAGGTTAACTGGTGATTCTAAATCGGCAGTAGGTGTGAGCGAGCCGTTTCTGTTCATTAGAGTAGTGACCTGGGTGTACACAACCTGTCGCCCTGTGACACCCTGTGTGTCACCCGGTGAAGGGCTTGTTTTGTTCACTGAAAGCATCTATCAGCTGGTGATTTACATAAAATCAGCAACTTTTAATAATTTTAGGTGAGGTCTTGTTGTGCTACTCAATGCAATTTCTGCACAAGGCAAGAAAAGATGATAAAGAATGCAAGAAAAGTCAAAGTTCTGTGCACAAATATAAAAACATTTAACTTTCAATATACATACAAACTCAAAAATATATGCACTATGTAAACTTTTTCAATCACACCGATGAAACAGATATTTGCATATGAGCATACAGTTATGGTAGCTAGGAGCTTAGTGAAGTAGACTTTTGACTGGCTGGTTAAATCCCAAAAGATTCCAGTTAAGTTCTCCAACTGTGTCTGCTTCTCCCGAATGAATAACATTTAAAAATAGCTGCTGCATAATCTAGTCAAGCAAGTTTTGATACAATGAAAATGCATAAATAGTAGTTGACATTTCTCCTGCTGTGCAAAAGTTTCTTCTTTTTTTCTTTCATGATCTGTTGCAAAGCAGTATGGCAAAAATGCCAAACATGCATCCAATCATAAACACCTATCTTCTCTGACACGCAGCAGATGACACGTCCCATGTGGAGAAGTCAGTGCACCTTAAATCCAGCATTATGACAATTTGTAAAAAAAAATAAAAAATTTCTTCAGTGCACTTTGGAGATAGTTTAAAAATCAATTTATGGCATTAAAAACTTTGCATGGTAACATGTATCTCAGATTTACCTCCCACAGTGTGTTTGCTTGTCAGGCTGCCTCGTGTCTGATTGACAGTTTAAGAACTGAAACCTACTGAGACAAAAATATTATCACAGGCCTGACTGAACCTGTCTCCTGCTGAAAATAACCATGTTTTTATGTAAACGCTGAACCTGGAACTCACAGAGACAAAGGTTGGGCACACATATGGTCTGACACACAAATGTACAAGAACACAAACAATATCTTCTGTCTGTCATCCCGATATTATTTTATGGTGTTTGTTGTTAACATACACCTAGTTATAAAGACAGGCAGGCACAGTCTGTCACCAATAATACTTATACTGCCACTCACTCTGCTTTATTATCTCCCACAGCTTGGAATTCATTTTTTAATTTTCTCAACAACATCCAACCTTTGTTAATTTCGCTATTTGTGTGAGTTCTGTGTCAGTTTTGCATCTTCAGTCTGAACTTTGATTAACACTAGAAATGATCCCGGTAAACTAATGTGTGGTAAACGAAGCAATCTAGACTTTTAGCAAATAAGACAACATGTGCTCATAAGATTTAGTGACAGAGCTTTACATAAAAACTCAACTTTGACCTTAGAGAACAAAAGGGAGAGAAGTCAAGCTATAGTAATTCGGAAACTGTAGGAATAGAAAACACATATTTATGTTGGTATGAGGAACTGTAGCTTTATAATTTCAACCCTGCTACGAATCATTTAAACAAGGAAATAATAAGAATTCAGAATTTTCATCTTAGCTGTTCCCAGGACTGCGCTCTTCTGGACAGAGATCTCCGATGTTGTTCTTGGTGTCTGCTGGAGCCATTTGCCTAGCCTGGGAGTCACTGCACCGAGTGCTGCGATTACCACTGGGACCACTGTTACTTTCACCCTCCACATCTTCTCCAGTTCTTCTCTGAGCCCTTGTACTTCTCAAGCTTCTCATGTTCCTTCTTCCCGATGTTGCTGTCATTCGGAACCGCTACATCTATCGCTACGATCTTCCTATGCTTGTCTACCACCACTATGTCTGGTTGGTTAGCCATTACCAGTTTATCTGGAAGTCCCACAGGATCTTAGCTCAGTCATTCTCCACCACCCTAGGGGGCGTCCCCCATTTTGACCTCAGGACTTTCAGGTCATACTCAGCACAGATGTCTCTGTATACTATGCCGGCCACTTGGTTATGGCCTTCCATGTATGTCCTGCCTGCTAGCATCTTGCACCCTTCTGTTATGTGCTGGATTGTCTCAGGGGCATGTTTACACAACCTGCACCTGGGGTCTTGCCTGGTGTGACAGACCCCAGCATCTATGGATCTTGTGCTCAGAGCTTGTTCCTGTGCTGCCATGATTAGTGCCTCTATGCTGTCTTTCAGTCCAGCTTTGTCCAGCCACTGGTAGGATTTCTGGATGTCTGTGAGGTATTCACGCGGTCGGTTGGAGCATCTTCCTGATGTTTTTGAAGTATATTCCTGTTTCTTTTAGTCTGCTTATATTTGGCTTAAATGCTCTGCAACTTACATTTTCATCTTTTAATAATTTGAGTGATTTGTGCACACAATTCATAGAAAACACATACTTTAAACTCTGGGTGTAACAATAAATGTATTTGTGATTTTTTTTTTTTTTTCAAACCGAGCCCAGGGTCCACATTAGGGTGTCTAGAGAAGTGCTGTTCGTGATATGTGAAGAGAGGGGAGAAATAAGAATGCACAGCAGGAACAGGTGCTTTAAGAGATACTGAAGAATACAGAGAACAGCAGACAGAGAAAAGAACATTTTTGGAAAGTCTTTGCTTTATGAGTCACAAGCAAGAAGCATTTAATGACTGTGGTGAACAACCTGCGGGCTATGATAGAGCACCTAATGGTGTATGCAATTATATGTTCAAAGCCTGCTATCCTTATGTTTTTTCCTTTTATCCCTTTATAGTTGTGCTTGGGTGGAATACCATATGTTTTAGGTTATTGTTTTATACTTTATGTACCTTTATGTTTGTACTATATTAAGTATGTTAAAGGAAAATTAGAACTTGCTTCATTTACTTTGCTTTATTTACTTCTGCTTTTTGGCCTATATGCCAAAGGTTACTGCAGGGTCCTTGGTTTGAGGTTTGGGTGTCATTCTCCCCACTCTCTCCCTGCTTTGCTGCCTACTCATCCTCTGAAAATAAGGCTTTTAAAATGCTCACAATCTAGGAAGAAAAGAAAAAAATGACCATCGTGGAATCAAAACTCTACCAGCTCAGTGTGAACAGACACACATTAGAGGATTTTCGATTTAGCTGTTGAGGGATTTTCAGCCCCAGTGAATACGCTACACCTTGGGGAAAAGAGAGTCTTTCCTAAGCTGCTGGACCGGAGTAGTCGGCGAAGTGTGAAACATAAACGAGCTGCCGAGGCAAAGATAGATAGGTGTAACTGACTCTGATCCCAGCTCAGATCATCCTTTGGTATTCTCCCAGAGCCACATCGCAAATTGGCATGAAAAATCAGTCTCAGCACCCTAATTATATGTGCTATCCTCTACTACTGTTAGTCAGGTGCTTTTTACAAACCTGCAAACCTTTGACTATGTCTAGAGGCAAACCTAAAAGAGATATCAGTCTGCAGTTCACTGGTGTTGGATTTGGGTCAAATCTATGAGGTCGACGGTGGACTAGACCTGAGGTGCTAAGGTGAAAATGTAAATGCCAAAAACCTCCTGCTCTGCTCTTCTCTTGTCTCTTTATGAGTCAGTGAGCTGCTTAGTCTTTATTATGCTGTTTTATTGGGGGGATTTTGAATGAAAATAAAGCAGAGCAAAAAATATTTGTTTACTGGAGATTGATCAGTATAGAGTAATAAAAAACACACACTCATGTGCCATTGATGAGAGGAAGGAGAAAAAAATCCACTAAGGGTTTGTAGACAGGCTGTCATTAAGATACTCCCTCCTAACAGCATAACACCTTTTACACACATGCATTACCAGATTACATGTGTCTGCTTTGGCTGCTTTTATCCATAAACAGCTTCTTAATATAAATATTTTTTCTTATTCCTGCTCTTACATCTACAGATATTACACTGATTACTTCAGACCTCTAATGAGGGATAAATTCATGTCATCATTAGCAAAAATGGACATGTAGCATAAGTAAAACCCAAACTCTACTTTTCTCTGTGCTACTTTAATCTTGGCCTCACTCTGAGAGCATACAGGTAATGCTGGTAATACAGGTAATTTAAATGTAAGGCAGACATAAAATGTATCTTTGCGTAGAGGGTGCTAGAGTCTAATGAGGGTGTCCGTACTGATTGATGATTTTTTTTTTTTTTTTTTTTTTTTTTTTTTTTTTTTTTTTTTTTTTTTTTTTTTTGGTTTTTT
>VUQR01004497.1:26168-37689 GCA_015108515.1 Hemichromis elongatus
TTGATCTCTGAGTGGAGAATAAAGTAGAAAAAGGTAGATAAGTTACTGTGACTCTACTGATCCTGATAAAGCCACAGTGATAATATCAAACTGCCTTTTTAAGCTTAACTAAACCAAATGATCTCACTTCCTGTTCTGTTACTAGCTTATTTATCAAAGTTTAGATTTAACGTCAAGCCAAAGTAGTTCGACTTTCTAATAATTTGTTTTCTGAAGTAAATTAACAAGCTTGAGAATTACTCTAAGATTTATCTCCCATCACTCTGGAGTCACTAAATACTGATGTTGTAAGAAAAGCTTCAAAATAATTACATTCAATTTAATTTTATTTATATAGCGCCAGATCACAACAACAGTCGCCTCAAGGCGCTTTATATTGTACAATAGTACATACAGAGAAAACCCAACAATCATATGACCCACCTATGAGCAAGCACTTTGGCGACAGTGGGAATGAAAAACTCCCTTTTAACAGGAAGAAACCTCCGGCAGAACCAGGCTCAGGGAGGGACGGCCATCTGCTGCGACCGGTTGGGGTGAGAGAAGAAAAGAACAGGATAAAGACATGCCAGTATGGAGAGGGTGAAATTGTTTAAATAAAAGTTGTTTCTAAGGTCAACAAAGACATATGTGTCACTTATCATCTTTGTTTTTGTGTGTTTGCCTTGTTGTGTGTGCATACGTTACTGATCTAAAAGCTATTTTACTGATGCTTTAATTGTAGTGTTCCTTAAACATCCATCATCAGCTTATTCAGTTCCCTGGACAGGTTGCCAGTCTGTCACAGGGTCCCTGAAACCAAAAAAAATTACAAAATAAACTGTTAAATATAGCTCCATCACCATAGCAACCATATGTTACACCATCAAAAAAAGGGAAAAACTGTTATAATATAAAATAGAGCTGACTATGAATCTGTTGACGCTGTGCAGAGAGCAAGATGAGAGGAAAAAAATAATAATCCTCTGACTCACCAATGTGATGTTATATAAAATGAATGAAGGGATTGATCTGACACTGGAAGAAAAAGAGTACAGTCTGCTTTCACTAGGCAGGTGCGGATTATTAATAGTAATAAAATAATAAAGAAGCCACGTCTTTACGGCAGCCCATTTATTAGAATCTTTGTCTGATATTATCCTATCCCGTTTCAGCCAAGAGACGAATCAGTTGAATGAATTTTGATGTTTTGCATAGTGAAAGGAAAAATGCTTTTTTTTCCTTCCATTTTTAGTGGAAAGATATTTAGCATTTTCCACCTCACTTTTCAGTCACACTACTTCTTCTTTTTGTTGTGGTGAAAGCTTCATAGAATTTAAAATTACCTCTCAAAGTATTTCACAAATAATCAAATTTCCTCTACTTTCTGGCTACTCATTTGAATCCACAATAATAACATATCAAGCGCTACTCTGTTGCCACCGTTGGCTGTAATATGCCCTTTTAGCTCCATTCTTCTGATAAATTGTCACTGATTATTAGGGTAACAGCATTTTAAAGACCAGTTAAATGTGTTCACTTGTTGGATTCCTGGTGATTAAAGAAATCAGAAATAGCAGAAGAAGCACTTTTGAATCCTTTTGAACAATGGAGGCAAATTGCTTTTGGTATTTAGTATATGAATAACAAAGCTCCCAGGAAAAATCCATTTTAGTTATAGGTGTAGATAAATAAGACTTATAAGGCGGTATTTAGCTCATATGAGTAATACAACTAAGAAGAAGCAGAGGCTTTCAAAAGAAAGCCCAAAATAAACATCGACGTAGGGGATGATGCACAGCAGCATGGCTGTGTTTTCAGTGCTGTCAGTGCACGGCAGTAGGTGTTCTGGTTCTTCGTGACTCTGCTGGCTTAGTTTAGATGCCATTTTTCTGTGATTCATTTACATGTTAATCTCTAAAACAATCTGATGTTGCCTTTTATGTAATTTTTGTGTGTTAAAAGTGTCAGTTCATCCACATCCTGCATCATCAGATTAGATGGACTGAATGGAAAATGTATTGGCGGAGACATGGATCTTCCTGAGAACGTTGAAATACTTTCAACATCACCCTGTTTTGATCGAACATTTGGAAACGGCATCTATGGCTATTCTCTCAGAAAAAGTATCACTACAAGTGTTTCTAATTACAGTGGTTGGATCAATCCATTGTAGTTATTGATTGATTGATTTTTACACCTCACCCCTACCAAATTTAAGTCTTGTTACATTTTTTTTTGTTACATGTAAGGATACATAGGGGGTTTATCCTCCTATGCAAATTCACTCTTTGCGTTTAACCCATCCTAATTATCAAATCGACAATGCAGCACCCAGGAAACGGCTACAAATGTACACCAATTCCTTGGTGAAGGGCAGTATGAGTGGAAAATTAAACCCATGCAACCACAGGGAGAACATGCAAACTCTGACCTCTACCTGCTGTTTACAGACCGCAAGATTCAACTGGGACTGTGTTAGGACTTCACCAAGGAAAAATTCTAACAGCCTCCATATTAGCCTCCGTTATTGTTGTTGCTTTAGTTAAACCGAGGCAATTACACTTTTACAGAATTTCTCCTGGTATGTTTTGAGTTTTAGATTCATTATTTTGCCCTACTTTTCTCTACTTTGCTGACTTGCCATTTATTCCTCAGTCATATGTAGACAATGTATTTTTCCAAGTCCAGGAACACTCCTGTATGTAATCTAATGCATTGAGAAGGCCTTGTCTTTTCGTTAACCCCATTTGATCCTGTGTTTCCAGGCTGAACCCAAAGGCTCGTGCCAGCATACCAACAAGGTACATTTAAAACTGCTTTAAAGTCACACTTGTCACACCTACTTTCCAGTACTCCACAGTATAGACACGAGATGTTATTTATCCAGTTTTTATCCAATTCTACCAACATGTCATGACAGCACGTCATTCTCTGTAAATATGTCCTTCAGTGCAATGACTTCCAGTCCCACTTCACCACGTTCGCCCTCCTGGCCGATGTTCTCAGCCCCTTCCAGTCCGCAGCCAATATCTTCTGCCTCCAGTGACTCCTCCCCTGTCAGGTTAGTGCACAGTATTTATGAAATGACTTGATGCTGACTTGCCAGTAATCAGATTGAAACTGCAAACTGTGCTCATTCTAGGAAACCTTAAACTGCAAAAGTCTATGACTGCACAAAAGGAAAACAGATGAAAGCATTTGTCATCAATTATTATTCAGTAAAATATATTTATACAAAATAGTTATGTTTGCCCAACTAGCTAAAAAAAACTTATCTGAAAGTTTATGGATCTCCATTATTGTAGTTTCTTTGATTAACACACTTGCAGCCAGTAGAGCTCAAGAAGCATTCGTGTAGTGCATGTGACTGACCTCTCCTCTTCCCCATGAAAGGAGAGAGCTTAAAAGCTAACTCGTCCCTCGGGGTATCACCGCAGTATCTCAAATCAAGGACACGTCAAGCAGCAGTCATTCTAATATAAGCCTCTCTATTAAAACGACAATAAAAATACGCCTTAATTTGATGCAGTTATTCATCTGAACCTTGGTAGATATATAGTGTCTGTCACTACGGTTCATTTCAGTGCTTAACATTTTAAGCCTTAAGTGTCCTGGTGCTGTTTTAGAAGCTGATAACAGCCAGTATTCTTTTCAAGTGGTTTATACCCTCAAAATATCAGGTCTTCAAAGCACTGACCTCTAAATGCCTGACTCAGTAGGAGACGGTAGACACATATAACAATAAATGATAAGTGAATGAAAAAGTAAAGTTTACAAGGCAGAAAGAAATCACAAGCTAGAACTTTAAAGACTCAGATTCAGCACCATAGAATATTACAGTGTTGAAATAAAAACATGTCCAAAGTGTCAAATAATTAAGTGAACATACGCAAACGCATCCTTATGTGCACTTAACACTGACGTGCAGCTTACTTTTAAAGACAAATTCAGAGTTATGTCACACAATAAGTAGGTAATGAGTGTATTATTTACCAAACAGAAACACTGTGATTGTTTCATTCCTGTCCACTCTCATATCACAGTTCTTGTTCAGGTGTGAACATGTACAGATCTTTTTTTTTTGTTGTTATTTTTGATATAGAACAAAAAGCTTCATTGTCTTATTTAGCTTCAGATTCTCCACACAAGCAAGAGGATGGGTTGTGCTCACAAGCACTGGGTGCTCCCCCTCAGCAGATTTCTGGACATAGGCCTGTTTCCACAGAGGATCGACTGCAGGGCTGTTAATTCTCTGCTAAGAGTAGCTTTGCATGATGTATAGTCATGCAATAATATTTCATACCTACTCTAAAATCCAACTGAATCATGTCATTCTAAAGTGGGTTGAGCAGGAAAAAGCCTATGTGCATATATAGAGCATATAAATTGACCAACCAGCCATTTGTGTTAAATTGAGGTGTCTGATTATTGGCTGAGTGTAACTCTCTTCTTATTTCCAGTTTCACGGGCAGAAAGGCTCGAGCTCTGTATGCCTGCAAGGCAGAGCATGACTCTGAGCTGTCCTTCATCGCTGGGACCATCTTTGAGAATGGTGAGTCACAATCTGGATTTGCCAGCAGAATGGAAAAAGGAAAGAATGTGGGTTGGTGTATAGAAACTATTTGTTGTCAAAACAAAAATCCAGCCTTGGGAATTTGCTTGGCCTTGGTGCTGAGGCTTTTAAAAAAATCCTCGACATTTATCCAAATAGTCAGCCGTCCAAAAATTATATATGATAGGCTTAAAGCACTACTTTCCCTTGACTAGAACTTCTTCTTCATAATATGAAGTGAATATAAGGGAGCATAGAGGAATGTACACTAGAGCTGCATGAAAAAACAAAAAAGTTTTAATTAATGCTTTGAAGCTAATTACAGAGACTGAACCCACAGAACATTTGTTTAACATATTTTATCTGGCACCTGGCAATAAAATGTGCTTAGACTTTGTAATCTGGCAAGCAGACAAGCTGCTAAAGCAATATACAGGACTGCACGTGTTACGAACAACAAAAACCTTAGTATCAGATTGGAGTGGTCTGGTGAGCGTTTTAATTCAATTCAGTTCATTTTCCTTTGCATAGCGCCAAATCAGTTGCCTTAAGGTGCTTTATATTGTACAGTAGATCCTACAATAATACATACAGAGAAAAACCCAACAATCATATGACCCCAGACAGTGGGAAGGAAAAACTCCCTTTTAACAGGAAGAAACCTCCGGCAGAACCAGGCTCAGGGAGGGGCGGCCGGGTAGGAAGACAAGATAAAAGAAATGCTTTGGAAGAGAGACAGAGATTAATAACAAGTATGATTCAATGTAGAGAGGTCTATTAACACATAGTGAGTGAGATAGGTGACCTGGAAAGGAAAAACGCAGTGCATCATGGGAAGCCTACGCCTATTGCAGCATAACTAAGGGAGGATTCAGGGTCACCTGGTCCAGCCCTAACTATATGCTTTAGCAAAAAGGAAAGTTTTAAGCCTAATCTTAAAAGTAGAGATAGTGTCTGTCTCCAGAATCCAAACTAGAAGCTGATTCCATAGAAAAGGGGCCTGAAAAACCAAAGGCTCTCCCTCACATTCTACTTTTAGAACCAAACCAACGTTTTAGAACCAAAGCATCCTGTATATACAAAAGTTACCCAAAGACATACAAACCATGATAAAGGGAAATGTTAAAAATGTTTCCCTTTCTTTACTTTCATATTTACCTACCTTACCTGATGCTACAGTCATACAAGGATGAGAGACTGCTGCGTAACTAAAATGATTGTGACTGTTTGCAAAGATCTAGTGGTCTTGTTGCCTTTGAAACGAGTCCTTTGAAGATGGGCACCAGGTCTGTGACCACTCACTGTCAATTTCTGTCTTCAAAGCAACTTTGGTGTGTCAAGAGGGCAGTAAGCTATAGTTGGTTTGCTCTCAGGTTTTGATTGAATGCAGTTGGCAATTTAATGATAAAATGGCAAATATTAACGGCTTACATTCAGAGTTTAGCATTTCCTCAGAAATGGTGATTTTCTGTAGCAAAGGCAACTTACAGCCAAATGATGTAGAAAGTGTTGCTTTTAATTCAATTCAATTCAATTTTATTTATATAGCGCCAGATCACAACAGCAGTCGCCTCAAGGCGCTTTATATTATACAATAGTATATACAGAGAAAAAACCCAACAATCATATGACCCCCTATGAGCAAGCAATTTGGCGACAGTGAGAAGGAAAAACTCCCTTTTAACAGGAAGAAACCTCCGGCAGAATCAGGCTCAGGGAGGGGCGGCCATCTGCTGCGACCGGTTATAAAGCAATATACCCAGAATACAACCAGCTGGCAAAAAGCTGAGTTGAGTCTCCCATTTCAAAGAGACACAGTGTAGAGGAGTTATTGCCTTCACTCAAAAAAATGATTCTTCACTCTCAGTAAACATGAAGCACTAATTTTATGTAATATCCAACACAATTATATAAAAATAAAGGTTTATTTATTGAAATAATTAAGGATAATGGCAAATGTGCTTGGTATAAACTGAATATATACCTCTGGAGTAATTTAAATTTAACTACACTCTGTTAATTTAAACATTTTACATTGTATAATAAAATTACATTGAAAATTTTGATGTAATTAAATGTGTTAAATTCGACATTTTGAGTGAGAATAACTTTGAGTCTTGCAATCTCAATAATTTTTGCAGCTACTTGCAAACAGTCGCCAAATGTGAAAAAATTCAGCGCCATCAGTCTCAGGTTGTCTTCTGCCTAATTTCTGCTTTTCTAGCCTTCGGCTCACGAAAGTATATATCACATTTATTTCCCCAGGTTTTTTTTGTGCATATCTGGTCTTTATTACACAAGACATTAAAGAACAATAACTATACTAGGTGTTCTGCTTTGCTGGTTACTATAATTATAGTTGGCCTGGTAAAGTTTCCTTGTAGACATATACTCCATATTGGTGGGATGTAGTTTCCAAACTCAAACCAAAATAGAATTAACTGCATAAAGTCTATTTGGACTTATGTAATGCAGACTCATGTTATCCGAGCCCTTCAGGTCAAAATATGTCCTTGGGGACATCCAATCCTTAACATGGTATCTCAGCAATGCAGTCTGCTCATGGCTGGCGAAGGATGAAGCATCCCAGCTGTCCACATGTAGCTCATAATGCAACCTTATAGTGCTTTCTTGGCAGTTACAAGAATAAAGCAGCAGTATAACATTTATACCACAGGTTTGCTGAATTTAACTTTCTTCCCCACATAAATAGTGAGAATCAAATACATGCAAAAGCCTTTATGGTCTTTTTTTGAGTTCACGGTTAATTTTTCTGTCTTTGATGTAAATGTGGTGCGCAGCTTGGTGCAAATTAGATTCCTGGTGTGTACAAATCTGGTGAACACACAATCTGTCCCTGAAGCAATTTGTTATTTATAGGATGTTTAACCACCACAGCAACCCCAAACTAACCTAATTATGTTTCCAATTTAAAACTGCACTGCACTTTGACCCAGCTGTTGGATCAAACCATCAAAAGTCAAATTATTTATTTATTCATCTATTGAAGGCTTTAGATCTAGCGCTCTGATAGCTTGTGGTATCTTTGCCTTAACAGTTTCATTAATGCATGAATGATTTCAAAAGAATTCGATATATAAAGATATTTTTTAAATGAGATTTAATAAATGTGATAAACAACTTTATCATGAAATAATTCCGTAATCTTTATGGTGAGAGTGAGAATAATGTTTGGCAGTTTAAATATGTACTTAAAAACCAGCAAGGTGTAATTTCCATTTCACTTCTATGTTAATGCATTTCAAAAAATCCATGTTTTCCCCTTTGTTTCTAGTTCATGCTTCCAGGGAGCCTGGCTGGTTGGAAGGGACTCTTGATGGGCGAACAGGACTGATACCAGAGAACTATGTTGAGTTTTTATAGTTTAACGGCCTAATAAAGGACTGGAAGATTGTGGATGGAAGTAGACCCAACTGGATTTTAGTGGACTATATTTAACTTCAAAAAACTAAACAGATTGAGATACAAACTCAATCACTTCTATTGTACTGGACGGGACCAATGCAGATAAGATGACTGGAAGCTAAAACTGGACCAAGCAGATCCATATCCAATAGATATGACACAAAGCATGTCGAAGTGGGAAGAGAACCCTGAATTGCACTATGGAATGAAAAGAAAAACAAAAAATTGATTAGTGTGAATTGATTATTTGATTAGTGTGTGTGGTCTTTTAGTCTAGAAGACTATATGGGAATGAACCTGAATTTTTGTGTGTGTGCGAAAGACAGACAAAATCACTTGTATAAATGACTTGATATTTTTCAGCTGCAAGGTGTGTGTGTGTTTGTTTGTTTTTTAATCTTTTGCTTTTATATTTTGAACTGCACTGTCCCTCACCCCAACCACCTCTTCCACACACTCCTTTTTTTTTTCTTCTTAAAAATAGATATAAATAAGCAACTCTTTCTGCAGAGATGTTGACAAGACATTAACTTTCTTGTTCACTTATTGTAGAATTGATTAGTAAAGCCAAATGGGACTGTTTTTTCTTTTTTTTTTTAAGTTGACTTAAATGATTGGGTTTGGCTATATGGCTGTAAATGTGTGAGCGCTTGCTGCAGAAGGGCGGTAATTGCCCGGGACGAGACTTCAACCTGGCTAATGTTTCAGAGCTCCAGTTAAGCATTTCGAGCCCCAGGGCAGGTCGGCACGCCATGAGGTTTCTTTGGAGCTAGTTCGCTCAAAGGTCAGCTATGGGTTTCTCTTTATAATATTTCCCCTTCAGAGCCTTCGCATAAAATGTGAAAAATTTCAAACAATCCCCACAAGCCGATCTGCAATTTAAAATGCAGCAAAGGAGGAACAGCTGATTCCTGTCAGTTTTAACAAGCCCAGCTGTGAGGCATCACGCTCTATGGAGGCATGTATGCACTATTTTAATCCATTCAGGAAAACTGAATGAACTTGGGAAAAACATGTTTATTTATACTATTTTCTTTTAGTTTTAGCCATTATGCAGATTTATGTACTTGGATATCTTGGACACTTAAATCTTGACAGCATGACATAACTGAAAAATGTAAATAATTTAAAAGTCCAGGTATCACACACTCTTTGTTGTATCATGCCCTTTATACCTCATCGCTTAACTTTATATTTGAAAAAATGTAAAGCTAAGCATAACTCTTTTTTAATTTTGCCAGGGCTTTCCAAGATTACATGATTATCTAATTCAACCATGGCTGACCTATTTTGCACCAAAAATTTACAGCCAAGCCTGTAATTTATAAATACATTCTGTTCAAATACTTGAAGGGGGAAAAAAAAAAGTAATAGATTATTCAGAATTGTTTTTACATGTGTATAAAAGCTGGTCTGCTTTGTGGCTCCAATGAATTTTGCCATTTTCTTGAGCTGAACTGAACTCATCCCCTGAACCACTTGCTAAGAAATGTTTGTATTTTTTTTTTTCACTTTATCCTGTATCCAGTTTATAAATTCAACAGAAAAATCAAATGGGAGAGTAAAAAAAAAGCTTAAATGTGAAATGAGACTACTTTATTCATATCTAAATTGCTTATTTATGAGATTACTTAAAGGCTAAATCCTGAACGGCATTCTGTTAGGGGTGTTTTCTTGACTTTGTAAATAAATACACAGCATTTGATAAGGTATACTTTTTTAATTATGAAATTTTATATTTTGTATTTTTAGCATACTAATTTAATTTCCTTAATTCCATCTTTGTTGCCCAGATATATTTTGTATCATTTAAATCCTTTGACAGCCTTAAATATTCTTTCAGATGTTTTGGTGAAAGTTGTGCAGAATAAAAGACAAATCTTGAACAGCTGTAGCTTGAAGTTTTCTTTCTAATTTCCAATTCTGATTTCTTTTGTGGTTTATTGTTAATATTGTGTAATTATTCATCCTGCAATCCTTATGTTATATTTTTTATAAAAAAATGCATGTGAAACAGCCATTGTTGTTTTTTGCTTTTTAACTAGTTTTTTCTTTTTCTTTTCTTTTTGTTTTAATACGGTTTATTTTCAGTTAGTTTCCAGTGGATTTGCGCATTTGGGTAGTTTTTAATTTTCAATTTTTTAAAATGTTTCAATTTTGCATTTAGGCTTACAGAGGCATAGGTATAGCAATAAAAGCACATAATCTTTTGTAGACATTAGATTATTTTTAGTCAACTAGAATAATTTTGATGTACTAAATTGAAATTTAGGACCAAATAAAGTTTTGAGTGGATTGGATTGGCTCATGGGTAACTAACCAGCACTTTGGCACAACGTTAGGCCATCAATGAGCAGCATTGATCATCGTATTAAGTCATGTTTTTACAGTATGGATCCTTAAAGTAAACGTTTAGCAATGCTCATTTGAATTTAGAATCTACATGTGGCAAGTCATAACCTGCGGCTAAGATGACATGAAAATTTGAGCTTTAAGTTTCACACACTCGTGACTGCAGGCTAATTAATTAGCACTTATATGTCAATTTATAAATACATTTACATACTTTCTTTCTCATAAAAGACATAGAGACTGATAGCAGTGCTTGATGTATGGGGAGGCAAATAGCTTACATATAGTTTAGCTTAGCATAACAGCTGTATGATGCAGGGACTCTTTTCATATTGAAGAAGATAATACAACCCAGTCAATATAAAAAAAAATCAGATTTTTTGCACACATACTCTAAATGTACACTATATTGCTAAAGTACTCGCTCACTCATCAAAATCATTGAACTCAGTTGTTCCAATCACTTCCATGGCCGCATGGCCCATGACTGCTTCTGCAAACATTTGTGAAAGAATGGGTCGCTCTCAGGAGCTCAGTGAATTCCAGTGTGGTACCGTGAAGTTATGCCACCTGTGGATTATGGTGTGAGGTTATTTTTCAGCATTGGGTCTGGCCCCTTAGTTCTCGCCAAAGGAACTCTTAATGCTTCAGCATACCAAGATACTTTGAGCAACTTGTGGCGGGCGTGGAGGGCGGACGCACCTGCACGCCATCCGCAATCATGCCCGCCGCCTTGATTATTTGCATTGGGTCCTGTGGGTTGTTGTTGGGTGTTATGTGGAGCGGGCAGCGGGAGAGCTGCCGCTCACTGGGTGTACAGCAACCGTTTATGAGGGTGAAAGAATAAAGATGTTCAAAAGTAGAAATATGTTGTCGGGTCTGCCGTGGTCTGTTACAGTGGTGCCGAAACCCAGGAGGGGAGGCACGGCAGACCCAGGACCGAGCCAGCAGAGGGGAGAGCTGGCGCAAACGGTGGCCGAGCTGGCGGTCACACAGCGGGAGCTGCAGGTCCAGGCGGACTATCACCTGCAGCGAGTGAGGGATCTGGCGGCCGTGATCTGCGCCTGGCCGGCACCGCCGCCTGCCCCAGCGGCGTCGACCGAGAGCGCGGAGGGGGAGGAGCTCCGGAAGGTTCCAGCGCCCGTGCCGGCCCCGAGGTTGCGACCAGCCAGGGAGCAGCCTGCCGCCGCACCCACCCCAGCTCCTCGG
>VUQR01004499.1:7941-55833 GCA_015108515.1 Hemichromis elongatus
AAAAAAAAAAAAAAAAAAAAAAAAAAAAAAAAAAAAAAAAAAAGGAAAAAAATCCCAACTGAAGGAAACAGAAACTCCAAGAAAGTGAGGAAGGTGGGAAAAAAAGACCAAGCTTAAGACTTTTGCTTCACCTTCAAGGGAAACCCCCAAAACACCCGGAAAAGATGGGATTTAGAGCAGTGAAAGAGAAAGCCAGTGAGCTTCTGTGTTTCCATCAGTTGATCACACAGCCTGACAGACAGAAACACATGGTCAGGGTCCCATTTCAGAGTTATATAAATAGTCACTCATGTCCTTCTGAGTTTACAACCTTACCTCCCTCACTCTCATTTGTAAGAGGAGATTTGTGACCATTCAGTCAGACCTCTGTGTAGAGTGAAAGAAACAGGCCTTTCCCGCCTCTCTGTGCACATTGAAGCTGTGTGTTATACCATCTCTGTAATGACATGAGGCCTGTTTGTCAGTCAAGCACACAAACTTTATCTTAACTCCTTCCATGTGTTCAGGTGGTGCTCTTCGCTTTGACCAACAGAGAGCGACAAACCCAGCGTGCCCGACTTCCGTTTGGATGATGAGAGGCATCATGGGATATGTAGTGTACTCGCAGGCCCTATAAATAATTATGAACTTCCTTCAACTTCCTCTTTACTGCGCGAGCCTGAGCGAGACAGGTACGGTTACCAGCCTCATCCTTACCAACGATACCAACTCAGTGTATTTGGACCTTCACGTTTAAAATCAGTCGCAGGACATGAAATTAAACCTGCACGTGTGCCTATTGAAAGTCTGCATGTATTTTTAACGCGTTTTTAAACGAAAAGCGCTTTAGCTAAGCTACTGCTAGCTGCTGACATTAAACAACGTGGTGCGGTGTAGCTGCGGCCTAGTCTTAAGGATGCTAAAATATCCGGTTTGTTAAACATTTACACGCGATTTATTGTAGTTTCAGAAACATTTAATGAAGCGTATCCGATTTATAAGTGTTGCTATTCAATTCAGTCCTTACACATTACCCGTTTCTTCATAAACTTAACGGTCGTTTGGCAAATCAGACCGATAGAGTTAAAGCATGGTAGTAATAGTGACAGTTGCCAAGTTCCTTTAGCCTGGTAAAAAAAAATTTTTTTAATTCAGTAAACTCTTTGAATAACGGACCTGGACTGACAAATGGAGTGCCTGTTTTGGATTAATTGCGATTCCTTACTTGGTCTGACTCGACCTTTTAACGTTGACTTATTTATCTTGGTGTAGGTAGGGTAGGTTTTGATGTAGGCATGATTTTAGGGTAAAGCAATGCCCAGAGAGCAAATATAATACATTTTTAGATTTTAAATAATTGCTCCCTAAATATGGAATGAGCAGTATTCTGATTTTTGAAAGTTTGTAAGTTATTGCTGCACATGCTTTTATCTGAAACATGCATAATCTGTTAACATTTAAATTACCTTCTGTGCACAAGACTCAAGTAAGAGCTCAACCTTGAATAGCCTATTAATTGTAATATGGTATAAATCTTATGTGTAGCGTTCTTCTCATTGTAATTTCTTGGATTTGCAGGCACTTATAAGCCACCATGCCCGTTGCCAGAAGCTGGGTTTGTCGTAAGACATATGTCACCCCCCGCCGTCCCTTCGAGAAGTCCCGTCTTGACCAAGAGTTGAAACTCATTGGTATGTTTTCATTTTCATAAGCTCCATCCCCATATATATATTTATATAATTCAAGGCATTCCCTTTAATGAGCTATACTTCACTGATTATGGCATTTCTTCCTTTAAGGCGAGTATGGGCTGAGGAACAAGCGTGAGGTGTGGAGGGTCAAGTTCACCCTTGCCAAGATCCGCAAGGCTGCCAGAGAGCTGCTCACTTTGGATGAGAAGGACCCAAAGCGTCTGTTTGAAGGTGTGTAGGATGAGTTAAAGCTGGTTTGTGTTGGCCAATGATTTAAATGTATAAAGTGTCAGACTTCACCGTGGTGTCACGAATTCCTCGTCAATGAGGCCAATATTCCTGCTGTGCATGAATTTTTGAACATGTCTCTGTGGTTGTATGTTTAAATGAAGTTTTGTGTGTACGCGTGGTTTTCCAGGCAACGCTTTGCTCAGGCGTCTGGTCAGGATCGGTGTGCTCGATGAGGGTAAGATGAAGCTCGATTATATCCTGGGTCTGAAGGTTGAGGATTTCTTGGAGAGGAGGCTGCAGACACAGGTCTTTAAGCTTGGACTTGCCAAGAGCATCCACCACGCTCGTGTCCTTATCCGCCAGAGGCACATTCGGTAAGCTCAAGGCAACACATAAACAGGCTCAGTGGGTTTTTTGTTTTTTTTTGATGGACTCACGAGAACCTGTCAATGCTTCCTCTTCCATCAGAGGACCACCAACCTGTAACACTCCCTGTTGACAACAGTTAAGATTTTCATCAAGGTCAATTCGGTATCAAAACCGTATACCTTGTCAGTAGACATTGCCCAGAGCCAATCTTGCCGCCGAGGGCGCAGACAGTGCCACAGTGATGTGGCCATCAGGTAAGGTATGGGGGATTGCACCTCGGGCAATTGTAGCATTCACTACAGCATTAACATGAAGTCCTCAGGCTGATGATTTAAGTCATAAGTTCAGATTTCCTGTGGTGTCACGAATTCCTCGTCAATGAAGCCTGTAGTAAATTATGTAAAATATTAAAGATACACGCTTTTCCAGTAAGAAAACTTTTGCTTTTGTCGTTTAATTCAACTTTTAAACTAAGACGACTCTTTAGTGCAGCTGGAAGATGCGTCAACTTTTTCTAAAGTCCTCCCTCCTTTGTCTGTCTTGGCAGTGTGCGCAAGCAGGTGGTGAACATCCCTTCTTTTGTGGTTCGCCTGGACAGCCAGAAGCACATCGACTTCTCCCTGAGGTCTCCGTACGGCGGTGGACGCCCAGGCCGCGTCAAGAGAAAGAACGCCAAGAAGGGCCAGGGTGGAGCTGGAGGAGCTGACGACGAGGAGGAGGATTAAGAAGGATGTTGTACAGGAGTGTTTCTTGATACTTCCTGTTGTGACAATTCCCAATAAAATATTTGGATTACCAAAAAAAACCTGTTGACTCTGTCTATGCAGTTTTAGTAAGATGATATGAAAGTTTTAAGAGCTTTACACAAACAGTAACAAAGTGCTGTAGACAAGAATCAAATAAGGATAAATAGAACACGTAATGATACAGGGTAAAGCTGACATGTTGCATCATAATGATGAACTTCATTCATATTGCACCTTTCAAAAACAATTTGGTGTTTTTGCATCATCCAGACAGAGAAAATCACAAAGTTATATCTGCTCATCTGGACCTGTAGACTGGCTAGCAGAGCCTTGGCTGAAGTTATCAAAATTACCAACAGGGATGTGTAGAGTTGGGAGATCTGAGATGTACTTTTGTGCAAGTCCAAAGCAAGTGAGAAGTCAGTGATAAAACATTAAAATCAATTCTAGATTAAATAGGTAGCCGATTAGGAGAAGCTTAAATAGGAATAATACATTTTGGGAGTTTTAGTGGAAAGTGGCTGCTGCATTTTAGACCAGCTGTAACTTCTTTTATATATATATATCTTATATATATATTTTCCCTAAAGCTAGTGTATGAGTTGTGCTAGTATGTACTGCCTCTTTCTTCCAGATAGGCTTGAGCTACTTTTACTAAGTCTCCATAACTCCATGAAACAAAACTTGACACCTGAATTGACATGCTTACTTATACTGAGGTTTTTAAAATATTTTAAAGATATACACCTTTATAAACATAGAGCTCAGGTGTGTAGCTGTGAGTGTGCTAAATGCCACATTAAGCCAACAAATGTTATGTCACTCATTCATATTTGGCTAGAGGAAGTTTGGTTTAAGATTGTTACTGGACTAAAAGAGATGTAAAGTTGCTTATCTCCACAGGAGGGAAAACTATTCCTGTAGATGACAAGCGTCAAGGTCATAGTTCTGTAATTTCAATTAGCTTTTATTTTCGTTAGACTTTTTGCTTTTAATTGGGTTTAGTTTCAGTTAGTTTTCAGAGTGACTTTGCTCATTTCCGTTCAGCTTTTATTTTTGTGTTATGTTATGTTTTATGTTTAGTTTTAGTTCAGTTTCTATTAGTTTTAGTTTTTATTAATTATTATTTCACGGAGGGCATATGTCAGAGGCAAGAATTAAGAAAAGCAGTACAGGCCGGTATTAGAGTAAAAACACAACTTTTTGAAAGCAGTTGCCTCAGTCTTTTAGACATCCAAAGTCTCAATAAATACATCAATCAAAACCTTATATAGCAAGTTTTGAATATGTCTAGAATAATGTCTATCCTTCAAGCTCAGGAGCTTTAAGGTCTTGCACAGAATCTTTGCTGTTCCCAGGACTGTGCTCTTCTGGACAGAGATCTCAGATGTTGTTCCTGGGATCTGCTGGAACCAGTCACCTACCTTGGGGGTTACTGCACCAAGTGCTCTGATTACCACTGGGACCACTGTTACCTTTACCCTCCACATCTTCTCGAGTTCTTCTTTCGCCCTTGGTATGTCTCCAGCTTCTCGTGTACCTTCTTCCTGATGTTGCTGTCGTGTGTTATAGCAACAGCTATCACTACAGCCGTCTTCCTCTGCTTGCCTAACACCACTATGTCCAGTTGATTAGCCATCATTAGTTTGTCCATCTGTATCAGGAAGTGCTACAGGACCTTAGCTCAGTCATTCTCGACCATCCTAGGTGGTATCTCCCATTTTGACAATGGGACTTCCATGCTATACACTGCACAGATCTTCCTGTATACTATGCCGGCTACTTGGTTATAGCATTCCATGTATGTCCTGCCCAATAGAATCTTGCACCCTGGATTGTCTCAGGGGCATATTTACACAGCCTGCACCTGGGGTCTTGCCTGGTGTGGTAGACCCCAGCCTCTGTGGTCCTCGTCATTAGAGCTTGTTCCTGTGCTGCTGTGATTAGTGCCTCCATGCTGTCACACAGTGCTGGATTGCTGGATTGTCTGTAGTGCTGTATCAACATCTTCTAGTAGACCCTTAGTGGGTGATGGTTACTTCTACAAGATTGGAACTACACCAGGAGCAAACAATAATGGGACAACAGAAAGAGCCACTCATACAGGATGTTTCCACACGGTGGAATTCAACGCTAGATGGTTTCTCGTCTACTAAAGAATCAAGAGGCTGTTTTAGACAAATAAAAGCACAAGCTCCCCTCCAAATGAGCCGGTAAAACTCCCAAAGCTGGTGATTGTCCTTTAGCCATGCAGATAAATAAAACTATTAACTTATTGTTAGGCTTTATAGTTGACAGTTATTGTTTAGATTAATATTTACATTCTTAAACTGTCTACTACAGATTTGTGACAGAGCTTCTTGGAGGTGAGACATATGTCTCATGTTCAGTGGTTTTACTTGCTTTCTGCCACCTGCATTACACCATGGAGGTCTCCCATGATGACTCAAACTACATGGTGAAATATAAGACTGTAATATTGTTTTTGTGCTGTATTTTGCATGCCTCTGTTGTTTGAGAAATTTGCTCACAAGAATTTCACTCACATGTGCTGTACCTGCACATGTGATGTGACAATAAAAGTGATTTGATTTGACATAGTTACTGTGCTTGACCCATGCTTTAAGGATTTAAAGTGTCTTGCAAGGTGAGAGCGAGAAGAGGTTTGGACCAGCCTTGAGGCCCTGCTGCAGGAACAGTGTAAAGATGCCACTACAAAGGAGCCAGTAAAGACAGTAACAGGGCCCTGAGTTTGTACAGAGCAGAAAGCACCATCAGTGAGACAGACTGCAGCAGTGGTCCAGTCGAGCCAGTCGATACCCAAGTTTTTGATGAGTCCTGCCACTTCTGTCCCATGTGAGAGACTGTTCTCACTTGCAGGTCACATAGTAACAAAAAGAGAGCTTGAGCTCTGAAAATGTGAACAGGCTAGTTTGTCTAAGTAACTGGCTGAAAGAGACCATGAAGGTATTGTGAGTACAATGTGTTTGTTATTTATTGCACTACGATGTTCGATGATCACAGTTTTAGCCAACATTATTTTGTACATTAGGCTAAGGTTACTCAGAATTTAAAGGTGAGGCAGGTCAATTAACATCTTACGTTATGTTATTTTTTTAAGAAGTAAAACTGCACTTTACAATGAAATCCATATTATTATTTAAAGACAATACCATTTTGAAAATGTACTTAAAGTATTTAAAATAACACTTTCTGTTGAAGTCTGCCCAATTTTGGCCAGTCATATTATTTTTGTTTCTCTGTTTCGAATTGAAATGGAGTTTAAATATTTATTTTTCCAGAAATGGAAGAAATAAAACAGCTTGATTTTACAATATTCATGTCCATGTCTATTATTTGATTCTGTCGCCCAATAAACCCTTTTAAATTAAAAAAAAATATTTTCTTGTGCAATTAAATGCGATTAATCGAGGTTGACTACAAAGCTTAGATTAATTTTTTAATCGAGTTCCACTCATACTAAAAAAATATTAGTTATTTGTTATTGATACGTGACCCAAATGAAAGATGTGACGTCACGCCGTGACGTTACACGCTATTCCTGGTCCGAAGAAAACTGTATAAAGTAAGTGTTAGCTTTCTCATGGCTCATTTATCAATAACAAAAAACCCTTAAACGTGAGCTTAAAACACATTTTAGGGTTCTTTAAATGGCTTATTTATCAATAACAGAGAACATTAAAATGTGAGCTAAAAACACATGTTAATGTTCTTTGTTAAAAGCTTTGTGGAAAGCTGGGCCTGGACTTTCCATTCAAGACGAGACACAGCTCCATACATTTAACAGACGTACACTGACACGATGTCGGGATTGCAAAACTATGAAGACTCTTCGTTCTGTTGTTGTTGTTTTTTTTTTCTCAAATAAACACAATGACGAGCACGAACCACGGAGCCAAACGTTGGCTAGCATGTAGCACAGAGCTAGCTTTGTTTGTGTTTAGCTTCCGTATCATGTGAGGCTTCTTTCGCCCTGCATGCACGGTGCATTGTTTGGATTCATCGTAAAAAGCTATAAAGCACTGTCACACATTTTAAACACTGTTTCGCAAGTTGCACAGCCTAGCAGATACATTGGCCTTTATTCCCTGCTTTTTATTCAGTCAATGACAAATGATGCGATAGTTATTGCAGAATAGATTGTAGTCGTATCAAAGAAAAAAACACCACTAAGAATATATGTAACTGACAAAACCCCCAGAAAGACTCTCTTGTCAGTTATGTTTTGAGCTGATCTGTCTTTGTGTTTGTTTGTGTGTGTGTGTAATAGCGGCCTCCATGAACAACTTGAATGATCCCCCAAGATGGAACATCCAACCAGATGCCAGAGGAAGGGGGGCAGGAGCAGGCGATGGCAATCAGTGGAACTACGCCCTGTTGGTCCCCATGCTGGGACTGGCTGCATTTCGTAAGTTGCACAAGGAGACTCGCCAGTGTGTTTGTGGATGAGACAGAAGAGTAGAACAGCACATGAATTTCAAGAGTGGAGGGGAAGATTTACAATATAGTATTGATGAATGTTGTGACAGAGGAGGATGCTAGGGACAGGGTGAGATGAAGGCAAATGATCTGCTGTGGTGACCCTTAAAGGAAGACAGGCAAAAGAATATGATGATCAGTGAATCCCCTGGCTTACAGACACACACTATATTGTAATTATTCACTGGCACAGTCTCTTTTGTCATTAGAATGACAAAAGGCACAGATGGGGGAACAAAGTAGACTGAACTGTAGCTCAGAAAAAATGTTTGTATTGAAAACAGACAGACAGTAGAGGTTTCTGGCACAACTTTACCTACTTTAAAACAGGGGGAAAAAGTTTTAGTATACAGAACAACTTTTTATTTTGTTGACAAGACGAACACATTCTGGCTGGCTGCCTTTATCAGGATCACCCTAAAACTATGACTAAGATATTTAGGAAGATGGGTATAGGGCAGAGGAAAAACCTACAACCGCTTGTGTGCTTCCACAGCGTGCATCTATTCTTGCGTGTGTGACTATATGATAGCTCATCTCTGTTTCTTAGATTGCTGTGATTTGCAGTTCATAAGTAGCTCCAGCTACTCTACTCTTCAGAAATATGCTGCAGTATCATTTAACATCTTCCCCATTTTTTATCCCATTGCCCTTTCAGGTTGGATCTGGACTAGAGAATCTCAGAGGGAGATCCAGAAAGTGAAAGCTCAGTATGACAAAGATGTTTCCACAATAAAAAGTGAGATGGAGGCCCGTTACCGGGAGACGCTTACCGAGAGGCGCAGGGCGGCAGCTACGCTGGAGCTGGAGCTGGAGAAAGAGAGACAGCGGGTCAAAGGCTACAAGCAGGCCCTGATCTCACAGAGCCAGCAGCTGATGGAAGAAAGGAAGCAGTTACAGCAGGTGAAGATCTGCTGAAGGGTCTATAAGGGATAACAGAGCTAATGAGTAGAAATCTATTTTAAGCCTTTGTTTTCTTCCCTCTCACTCGTCTCTTACCTGCTGCACATCTGTCTTTTGTTGTTCTCCTTTTACATTGAACGTTGCACTCGTTTTACTATTGTGTCATTTTCATTTGTAATGCATAGACTTTACTCACTAACCTTAAATTCTCTCTTCCTCCAAGGAGCGAGAGTCCTTGGAAGAAGAGAAGCAAAAGTTGGTGAAGTCAGGAGCTGCAGGTGCTCTGCTGCATCAAGCTCTGGAAAAAGAGCAGAACTGGTACAACCGAGCCACAGCCGCTCTGAAGGAGCTGGAGAGTTTGCTTGTGGAGCGGCAGAATGCCTACTGCTCCATCATCCAGCCTCGAGATCAGCGGCTGGAGATGGAGAAGAACATGCTGCTTAAGGTCGTTAAAGAGCCCATCGGGGCAGACCTGGATCTAGAGACTGACCTGAAGGATATTTTTAAGAGGGACAAGCATTGTGCCGACCTGCTAAACATAGACAGGAGGAAGAACGGAAGCCTCATGTGGGTGTACCTCAAGTACTGGCAGCTGCAGATCACTGTCCAGAAACACAAACGAGCCGAGGAAGCCATATTAGGAGGGAAAATCCACTCAGACACAAAGTGACAAATAGGCAACGAGAAGCTGGTGTTTTGGTTTGACTTGAACAATGTGGCGAGGGTGTGGTTTAGAAACGGGAAATTCTGGCATTTTACCCCCTCAGTGTAATCGTCTTTACTTGGTAGGGATGTTATGTAAACACACAGGAGGTCAACGAGTTCTAACGATATGAATCTCAACATCTGAAAACTCCACCCTTGATCACATTTTGATGATGCACTAATATCGCTTACAGCAGTTAACCTCAGCAGCTCAGATAAGGATTTATTTCATTTAACTGATGGAAAGCAGAAATATTAATAGGATTTTTCAGGTGATATCCATATTGGATACAAAAATGCATGGTTTACTAAATATAAGGAGACGATACTTTACAATTTATTCCCTAAAAAATGACGATTTAACTTCTATATTTTTAAATGCCATGATTTATTGTCAGTTAAGGTTATATCTCGAGAGAAGAATTGTTCCTTAGATAGGAATTCAGGGATGCCATAACACTCTATCAAATCTATTATGTTTTTTTTTGTGGATAATTTAAGTCTATTGTTGAAGGAGTAATGTGGGAGATATTTATAAAGATAACTCTGGGACTTTTTGTTTTCGACAACCTCTCTGTTCATTGAGTTTCCATTTGTGACATCTCCATTTAAAGTGTGATCTCACGATGGAGCACAGCTCATAGAACAGGGAGGATGTTTCTCATGACTGGTTTGTGGGTACCTCACTACTTTCAGCACTTAACTGAAGGTGCATGTATGCAAAATAGTGCTAAGTAATGTAACGTGTTGCAAAAAAAAAAAGAAGTAAAATCAAGAAAAGCACATTTAATTTCTCACTGTAACACATGCAACGAAATGATTTATTAAGTCTGAAGAATTTTCTTTGGTTACCAGGCCTTCTGTGCTGCCATGTTTCAATGAGCGGCTTCATCTGTATTTAGATACCAGAAAGATATACTTTAATCTGTAAGCTATGTGGAGGCTCATACTGCATGAGTAAAAAGGTGCATGCATGAGGAACGTGTAAAAACAACTGACACGTGAATATTGATTGAGGTTTGTGAAGCAAGCTTCCAGAATGTGTTTGAGTAAGCTTTACAAACCATAGAGAACCACCAACTGTCACAAAATTGCATTTTCCTCCTGGATCAAAGTCATAGTTCACATCAGAATCAATTCTACAGCAAATTATAGCACATCATTGTTTTTGGATTATTTAGCAGCTGAAGATATGATACTACTACAAATATCAGGATAGCATGTGAGATAAAATCCTCGAGTTTGATGCTCATAAAAATAGTACATTTTAGAAGAATATTTGATTTTACTAATACTGCTGAGAAAATTACTACAACAAAGGCTGCGATCACTCCCTTCTCTGAACCCGGTTAGAGGTTTCCCTGGGAGAGGACATCAGACTCGAGGCTCTGAAGTTCACTCTATCCGACTTGCTAAGATCTTGATATGTGGTGGCTCCTGTTGCCCGTCTGTCTGCTCCAGCAATCGGCTTCTCTTTTATAACAGGCTCTTCTGTGTGCTGGAAGTTGGTTGTGGTACGATCCACCTCCCTGTTGGTGTTGAATAAGGGTAGCTGGTGCTTTGTCATCACTCCACTGTTGCTGCCCAGCATCAGTATCTGGCTGGGGCTCCTCTCCACCATGAAGTGGGCCACCTGTTGCTGTTTATAACTCTCTCTGCGAATGCTGTCGCTCTCTGACAGCTTCAGCCTGCAACACACAGAGCAAGGTTTTCTGACATCCTAACACCGTATACAGCTGCGTCACTGCCTCTGCGTTAGTTCACATTTTGAATTGTCTGCATTGTTAACTGCAATAAAACACACTGTGGCAGGCCTGACTGATCCGAGACTGGAAAGTCATTTTGCTGAACAAAGTAGATTATAAATGCTATTCCCTCTAAGTTTAAATACAACATCAACGTGTCATGGCTTTATTGCCAAATTACAATGAATACAGTAAATAGGCTGCTTCAGTGAACACCACAGCAAACTACAAATACACAGCAAAGTGTGAGCGTAACACAGAAAATATTGTACCAAAGAAAAAAAAAAGTATATTTAGTGAGTGATGCACAGCTAGCCTACCTGTACTGAGGTCTGGTTTCAAGGACGAGGCTCACCCAGCAGGCTTCATAGCTCTCTTTCTTCCACCTGTTCTCCTCCTGAAGATCACACCAGGAGTTCACCAGGTAGCAGCCTCCTCTGCTCACACAGTGCATGGTGCGGGTTTGTCTGTAACTCAAATGTTAGTAATATGCTCCAAGATGAATGTCCTCTTTTGTGTGGATCCTACTCCAGATAAATAAAACACACGGGATAAAGGACACAACGAGCTGTCAAATCATGCTAAATGTATGTTCGAAACACTGTGAGAAGTGTGTGTGTGTGTGTGTTGGCCAATGTCTTAAATATCCAGTCTTGTTTCTATTTTTACTCCTCTGTGTCACATTGTAGTGAATGTCCTTAAGGTTGTTTTTTTTAGATGAAATTGAACTTCTTTCCACGATGTGATCCAACCAGAATAATCCAAATGAAAGCTGAACGTGAACCCGTCTGACTTCCCTCTGTACTTTTAAATTTTTATGTATTCTTGGAAAAACTAAGTAGTAATCTTAAACATTAACATTTAATCTATAATTTTTCAGTCACAATTAGGGTCTTGTCAGTTTGTAAATACAGTTTTTCTCTTATGCTCTATGTATTTGTAAGGATTGGTGTGTTTAAAGCTGCGGGACTTGTTAATTCATCTCTGTGTGATGACAGAAAATATAAAATGATTAATCTGCTTAAACGAGATGAATGCAAGGATCGCCTATCTGATCGGGTCAGAGAATCTAGCCTCTCGCTCCTCAAGTGTCTCGCACATGTTGCTGTAGGAAAACAGGTGAAGGCACTTAGAGCGCTGACACTCACAATCTAACTCATTAATCCAAAGCTGCGTCAGGTCTTCTGCTGAAATCACCACACTACAAAGGTGCTCTGTCGCAGTCGTCACTACTACAGCAGGTCAGTAGAATGCATTCAGTTCTTAAACAGTTTTCTCAGTAATTAAATGATGGATGAGGAGCTGTAGCAGTTTAGAGTTTAACAGAGGTCTTTGATTTCAGGTGGAAAGATGTAAAGGACAGATGGAAGGCAGGTTATAAATATACTGGTATTGATGATTGCTACTATATTCAAGAAGGACTTGTGCCTTTCCTTATGACCCTATGACATGTACGATTTCCTTATGTCGTACATGTGCTGTTACTGTGTCAGTTGCTCATATTAAAAAAAGGCCAAAGTAATGACAGCAGTATATGTAACAACTAAAAACTCAATTCCTAAAAAGTTGGGACACTGTGTGAAATCTAAATAAAAAAGAGACTGTAAAGAAAACCCATTCTTAATATGAAAACATGAACCATTTTAAGAAAATAATAGAAAGGTGATACAGGAGTCTTGATGCTCAACCTGTCTTCTTTCCCATATTTTGCATTTCAAGATGCTCCAAATGTTCCCAGTAGCTGAAAGGTCTAGACTGCAGGAAGACCAGGTCAGCACCTGGACTCTTCTACTACACAGCATTGCTGTTATATAGTGTTATAGTCTAGCTTTGTCTTGTTGAAATATCCAACGCCTTCCCAAACCATCAGAGATGCAGGCTTTTGAACCGAGTACAGATAACAAGCCAGATGTTCCCTCTCCTCTTTAGTTTGCAGGATGCAACATCCATGTTTTCCAAAAAAAAATTAAATTTCAGTTAATCTGATGACAGAACAGCTTTCTCTTTTGCCACAGTCCATCTTAAATGGGCTTTGGCCCAGAGGAGATGATGTCACTTCTAGATCCTGGATCCTCTTCTTCTTCACACGACAGAGGACTAACCTGTTTGTGCATGGCCCGGTGAACTGTGCTCCCAGACCTGTTTAATCCAGAGTCGCCTGAGGACTTGAAGGCAGAGGCATCCATCTGACCTCCATTTTCAAGTCTTACTCTGAAATTGTTCCACAATTGGATGTTACCTGTTGACAATTTACATAATTAGCTGTAAAATGTTCCTCCAGCTGTTTCTTTGTAGTACTCCTTAATTTTCAATCTTTTTAATACATGTTGCTGATGTTAATTAAAAATGTGCTATTTTCTATGAAGCATTAAAATATCTCAGGCTCTATTGTGACTAAAATAGATTCATAAGGTTTGCAAATGATTTTATTATTTTTCTTATTAGTTTATATATTACACAGCTTCCCAACTTTTCTGGAACTGGAGTTGTAATTGTTGTGTTTGGGATCTACACAATGGTCAGTGAGAGGAGATTATTTTCTAATATCACCATTTCATGCACACAGCTCTGTTAGCACAGAAGCCCCTCCCACCTGCCGTTCAAACTTTGTGTTTATGAGAGGTAGCCAATCAAGAGAAGTGTAGCTTGAAAGGAAAGGGAGTTAAGAGGCAAATAACGATTATTCCGAGCTTTGATTCAAGCAGCTCTAGAACAGTTTGATGAAGATAAAGTTTTAGAAATTAGCATGAAAGGCAAAATACTGAAACAGTGTTAATAAAAACCACATGCCAATAATAAATTATTTTTTATGCTTTAGTAATATTCCGGTTATACAGTTTTACCACCTTTGGACACCTGCATTTCAAGTATCATTCATTTGATAAAGCAAGAGAGGTAACACAAATACAGTTTATGATTAATTTGATGGATTGTATACAAACGTCTCCATGTTACAAAATATTTGAGGTTAAAATATTTTTTGCAGCCCTAATTAAAAGGCAAGCGAAATTATTTATTTAAAACTATATTAAATTCTTACCAAAGCCACATTAACATTGCAAGATTAGAGATGCAGCACTGTGCAAACCAAGTAAACCAAAGTGGTTTCAGTGGAACACTGATAAGCCCGGTCTTATCAAACTATGAGGGGGAAACTGAATCACAGGGACACTGAGGCAGTGGAAGGTATGCTGGACTCATCCCAGCAAAAACCGTCTACTCCAGCGACACATGAGCCACTGTTACGTGACTTTGGTTTAATGCCGAATCCTGATTACAGGAAGTTGCGACTGAAGCTGTGCTGCTTGCTTGTTTGTACACACCAGCCTGATCCTGTTAACTGACACTGAGTTTTCTACCACGTGCAGTTGTGCAGCCAGATTAATCGGTGCATGATTTGATGTTTAATGTTTCAGGTCTTAAAAACATCAGACTAAGTTATTATTTCATTTGTAGTGAAAGCACCTCTTATCGCTAATAACTAAAAACTGGATTTTAAAAAGTAGAATATGGTCTTTTTTTTTTTTAAAAGGATTAATGGCGTCTCTACAATGCTCAGAAGACTGGAGAACGTTTTGTAAACGGTTTCTTCCTGTTTCATGAAACAGAAGTCATTCACCTTTTCAAATAAGGAATTTATTGTCAAACCATCAAACGTATTATGCAGTTAAATTATGTCCATAATCTGTCAGACTTTGCTTTAACAGTTACAAAAACTGAACTGTGAGATCATCAACTCCAAAGGCGTATTTTCTACTGGAAACACATGTGTGATGTTTAGGCTCTCTGGATCAGTTCTGAACAAACTTATTCTTAATTGTGGAAGAAAAACAGACCCAAAGAGACTGAAATATGTTGTTTGTCCTGGTATAGGTCACACACAGGATCAATAGCTGAACCATGCAGGTCTCTTCCTTGGCCTCTCCACTATCCTCTTGTCTTTGTCCTGCTCCTTTGGGGTTTCCCCCTCGTATAGGACCACAGTTTCCACAGTGGGGGCCTTCAATGGGCCACCTTCCATGGCTTGAATCTGATGACGAATCATACCGGTCTCCTTGGACACTTTAGCGTAACAGAAGCCACACAGGATGTGTTTCTGTTTCAAGTGGCCACACTCTGGACATGGCTCGATGTTGTTCTGAGGAAGAGAGGGGTGCGGGGGAAAACAAGCAGAGTCAAAGGACGTAAGCGACTACTTCTCTTAAGGTTTCTGATCATCTTTGAGATTTCTACACCAAACGTTGTGATCAGGTCATAGTAAACACCACCCATACACATCATTGGTAGCATTTACACATCAGCTGGGTCAAGTATCGCTTTAAAAATAACGCCAGCTTTAGTTTTCTTTCTTTCTGTCCAGCAAACAGGAGAGCTGCACCATACACACACTGAAGGTGGCCCCTTGACATTAGTCTGACCCGTTCAGCTTCTTATCACATGTGACATGGTCATAATGCTCCCTTCTGTTACACAGATGTAGAGCTGAAAAATGGCACTTTTTTTCATAGTAATGTCTCAGTGAAGCTCGACTCTCAGTGCTCTAATAGAAAATATAATTTTATTCTATTGGCAATTTCTATGAAACTGTGTTTTAATTAGTGTATAAATTGATTTCAGACTAAAGAAAATTTCTCACTCAAAGGATTTTTGCCTTAAGAGTTTAAAAAGAGGCTTAAAAGTATTAACAGTTTAACTTGGGAGTCTATGGGGACTGACCCCACAAGACCTGGGCAGAGGGATGCCTCTGACCTCAGGTCTTGTGAGCATGAAACTAAAGTAAAATAAAAGTAATCTAATTTCTCTGTAGTTAATCTGTTTGGATAGTTTGATCAGACACATTAAAGAGGAGAAACAGCAATTGGAGAACTATAACTTCAAACACTGTACTTTGGACATACACTGAGTTTACAGTTAATTTTGATGATGCTTTAGAAGAATTGCCAATATATATCCGTGGGCGGTGCCAAGCTAAAATTTTTGCCTCCTATAAGTGTTTTAGTTTCAATTTAAAATATTATTATCTTTCACAAAAAACGATTTCATTTCAAAAATTTTCTACTGAAGATCTGTCTCTATTAACCAGTGTGATCTATGGAAGTTACTCCACCTGGACCTAACCTCATTAATTGATGTGCTCTCCTTAAATCCTAAATATTACCGCTGACTGGTCGTACTTGGGTGGTCAGTGGAATCTAGCCATATCGGTTATGGGAATGGTTTTGCAAATGTAATCTCGCATAGTTTATTTGCCACAATCAAACCCCTCTTTGCAGTAAAGTTAGGTACCACTGAGACAGAAGGTGGAAATGACCCACTGAGCTCATCCTAGGTCTGCGGAGCTTACCTTGACTTTTATAAGTTTGCTCTCAGCTCTCCTCCTGGTGCGGTTGACCTCGATTGTGCGCCTCTTCTTGGGTGCTGCCATCCACATGATGCTGTCCAGGAAGCCGGGGGGTTGCTCCTCCGGGCTCTGCTGCTCCTCCAGCTGCTGCTCCTGGCCGAGCTGAGGCAGGAGGCTGGGGCCGTTCACAGCCAGACCCGGAGCTGCACGCAGAAGGAAACAACGTTACAGAAGTCATTATGACTTCAACTCCACCGAAACAGCAGCACGACACTGACTGATGGTATTAAATCAAAAATGTCTTTAATGAGTGTGTTTGTGTGAATGACCCCATCGTGAACAGAGGCTATTAGCAGCAGCTCACCCAAGTTTGCTTCTAGTCCGGCCGCCTGCAGAAGTCTGCTTTCAATGCGCAGCAGGGAGCATCTGAGGCTGTGAATTAACGCGGATAAATTCATCATTTTCGTTACCAACACGCTTCGTCTTCTCCCGGCATGTCAAACAGCTCACGGTCACTGATGGTCCCTACGTCGTTAAACAGCGACGCAAAGCTGAACTTCGTCGGTTTCATTTCCAGCACACAAAAGGAAGGATTGTGCACGCCGCTGTCATCTAGCGGTTGGCTGCGGTGCTGTTATTGTGGCAAAACTGGACGCGTGTCTCCGTATTTATATTTGCTTGGACATTTGTGTGCTAGCTTTTCCGCTGGCTTTATTTAAACATATAGCTGTATATCTCAATTATTTCATTTTGACTTTGACAGTTTTTAGTTTTTTTTTAGTTTTTTTTTTTGCAATACTTTATTTTACGATTTTTCAGTTAGTAAAGCATAAGCAAAACAGACACCCAAATCCACGCACAGAGAAGAGGGGGTAAAACAACACTGAGAAAAAAGACCGAGTGTAGGTGATATTTTGCAAAAGTACTGTGCAGGAATGAACCCTGTTGCAAAGAAATATAACCTAAGTTTCATTAATCTTTTTATTTTAACAAAAATATAACCATTAATTTTATAGGATTATTATACTTTATTTTAAAGAAATATATAGTTGAGAAAACAGTATTTTTTAGAACAGTGGAAATTAATAAACTCCCAAGTTTAATCAAATTGCAAAGTAAAAATCATATGAAACTGAGCGATAAAATAAGAAATATTAATCGAACACAACCTTCACAGGTGGCGATGTTTACCAGTGATCGCACTTAGAGCTCTCCAGGGCAGCAGAGAAGAAGAAGAAACTCAAGATGGCGGAACGTGGCTACAGTTTCTCTCTCACCACATTCAGGTAAACTTTGTCAAAATTTTAATAATATTGAGTAGCCGCATTAAAGCTTACGTAGTGTAAGAGATGCTTTGTGACAGTAGCGTCATCAGATGTGTGTATTGCTTTTCGTTTCAAGGCGTAGATGAGGTTTTGGAGTCGCTGGAGTTGATGCACTGTCATTGCCGGATAATGAATCGGCTAACATCGCTTGTTAGCATGTTGGCTAACAGGATTTCCGAACTAAACATTCAGAATGATAAACTTTGCTCAAACCAATAACAAAAACTCACCTCTTTTAATGTGGAGCAATACCCGAGCACTCTGAAATAGACATCTTAGTTTTGAATGCTAATTTTGTTAGAGATTATTTTGGCAAAGCGTTGAGTTTAAATGAGTCAGTTGTTTTAGATGTTACTTTCAGTTTCATCTCTGTTAGTTACAATACGCTAATGCAGGTTTCCAACAGTTTTCTGACTTTAAAACATAGTAAAGCAGCTTTTTGTGTGTTTTTTTTCTTCTCTTTTGCAGCCCCTCCGGTAAACTGGTGCAGATCGAGTATGCTCTGGCAGCTGTAGCAGCCGGAGCCCCCTCGGTGGGCATCAAAGGTGGGTCCAGAACTCACACTACCAGACCGTAGCTTTCTCAGAGTGAATCTTTCAACATGTTAGTGATGCAAAGCCTACTTGAAGGCTCTGCACCTCCAAGCAGAGTTGAATCTGGTTAGAAGTGCATATTTTTTAATAACTGCGTGACTCTTGATTTCCAGCTACCAATGGCGTTGTCTTGGCAACAGAGAAAAAACAGAAGTCCATACTGTATGATGAACAGAGCGTCCATAAAGTGGAGCCCATCACTAAACACATAGGCATGGTCTACAGCGGCATGGGGCCTGACTACAGGTGAGTGTTGTACATTGCCTACAGCTTTGCAGACCATAGTATGATGTGCATGTGTGATGTTCCTTTTTTTTTTTTGGCTCTGTATATGAAATGACAACTGAAAGCTAATTGCAAAAAATAATGACTGTTTAATGCTGGCAGGGTTTTAGTGCGACGAGCCCGCAAGTTGGCACAACAGTACTTCCTGGTTTACCAGGAGCCTATTCCCACAGGCCAGCTTGTCCAGAGGGTGGCCTCTGTGATGCAGGAGTACACACAGTCTGGGTGGGTATACACTTGGAGAAAAAAAGAAATACGAGTACACACACTGCTATTTACTAGTGACATGCTTTAGGGGTTCTATTTGTTTTGCATTGCTGTGACATTTTCTCACAATTAAGTTCACTGAAGATGTGTTAATGTGTTTCAGATTTTGCTGTTTGGAGGTCTTCAAAGAGAAATTATTTAGTGGCATGTAATATTTCTCTTCCTTCTCTTTTTTCCCCCTCCATCCCTAGTGGAGTGCGTCCATTCGGTGTGTCTCTGCTGATAGCTGGATGGGACGAAGACCAGCCCTACTTGTTCCAGTCGGATCCCTCTGTAGGTTCTTCTAGTTCTAATAGTTGCCTACAGCTCAGGAGTAAATGATTGCTTGTGCTTTTAAAAATGCTTTTGCAGGTCATTCTGCTAACCTAAAGTTTTTTATTCTGTTTGTGATTGGCAGGGTGCATATTTTGCATGGAAAGCTACAGCCATGGGGAAGAACTATGTTAATGGGAAAACATTCCTTGAGAAAAGGTACAAGTTAATCAGGACCTTCTTATTTCCGTTTCCATTCATATTACTAAAGTGCTGCATGTTTATATAAAACTTTAGATCCATTTAGATCCATGAGCTGGATATTTTATACTGGATGTATTTGATATTCGGTGGCCAAACTCCCACAATAAGGGCTCTTTTTATTTACTGTGGCTGTCTCAAAAATTATGTGTGTGTTTATATCTCATTCGTGGTTTATTATAAAGCAGTTTGAATGAGTGGTAACCAATAAGCTTTTCACACGGTTCGAATGTAGGCTGTTGATCTATTTTAAATCATCCATTTTGAAAATGAAGATTGGGTAAATGTATTTTTAAGGCTCTGTACTTGAATAGAGAACCATTAACACACAGCACCATTTAATACAAAAAGGGCTGCTGTGAAAGGGGTCTATTGTTTCAATAGTTCAAGGATTTAACCACTTTGTTTTTCTGCCTCAGGTATAACAATGACTTGGAATTAGAAGACGCCATCCACACAGCCATCCTGACATTAAAGGTATACAGCTTGTAAACAGAAACAGCTTAGTGACTCCACCTTAGCTGTGGGTATTCAAACCATTTGGTCTTTGTTTTTCAGGAGAGTTTTGAGGGTCAGATGACAGAGGAAAACATTGAGGTTGGCATCTGCAACGAGGCCGGCTTCAAAAGACTCACCCCAGCAGAGGTGAAAGACTACCTGGCAGCCATTGCGTGAACACATCCCCCATGGGCACATTCAAGATAAAGCCAGCACATAGCCAATTGTCTCATGATATACTTTTTTTGTAGACCCATTAAGAAGGTAATTTGGCCCCATTGTCTTTATAATCAGATGGCTTCTGTTCCCTAAAAATGGCTGTAACTTCTTCATATTTACAATTATTGTTATTATGCATTATGTTGTATGACAGAATAAGACGACTTGCTGACCATAACAACAAGCATGTTCCCAGTGACTGTGCATTGACTAAACTCTGCCAGTGGCATTGAGATAACAGCACTATGTTATAATAACCAATTGATATTGTTGTCGAGCACACACCTTGGTGCGGTGAAATGTGACAGTTGGCTACTGTGCAGATGAAAAGGAATGTGGACTCTGATGAGTAAAATCTCAAGTCTTCCATCGAATCCGTTTTTGTTGCTCATTAATGTTGGAAAGGCACTTAAAATCAACGGATCTACGAATTTATTCAAAACGTTATGGGCAGACATGACCTGGGTTTAAAATGTAAATGAGATTCAGACTTCTTGAGCCCAGGAGAGGCCTTAATTTGCATCCTTGAGGGAATAATTCTTCCTCATCCACTCTGAAACCCACTAGGATAGTGGAGAAACAAAAGGAAGCTCATAGGGAGGATCCAATGGGAAGTTTTGAGATTTTACTGTTAGGATCTGATTACCTGTACAGCAGTTTTACATGATGTGCTCTTTTTTTTTTCAGCCTAAAAACAGTTCCAAAGTTTTTTTTTCTCTTCTGTTATCTGTCACTTATTCAAATAAAAGACGATGAGTTGGTGATGACTCCGTGTGTTTGTGTTTTTGTTGTAAATGGCAGCCTTATCGCGGTGTTTTGATGTTCAAACTGAATGAGCCGTTTGAATATCTGCGCACTTAAATGAGCGCGGACTTCACAGCAGAGCGCGCTCTAACATGAGCCGGAACACCTTTTTTTTCGAATTGTAGTGTGTCCCTCCGCTTCGTAATGTTTTTACGTACACTGCGACTGTTCTAACAGTGGCTACAGCGACCATTCAAGCGCGCCGCATTGTCGATGTGATGAAAATAAATCTATTTTAACAGTTAACTTCACTACCTGTGTAAAGTTCATCTTATTACTACGTTTAGCATTTAGCTAGGAGGTCTATTTTTGCGAGCGGCAGGCCGTTGCCGCTTACCTCATAACCTCTGATGACGTTTATGGCGCCAGAAATCAAGGCTTTGGTAAGGAGCTCGTGTGAGTCAGCTGGTGGATATATACAGTTCTATGTAATGTGTCGGCGGTTCCGTAAGCGCCAGTGATTTTAATGTAGATTGTCGGATTACTGCTCGTCGTTCATGTTATTATAAGGTTGTTTAAGAGCCAAGATGGTGGTACTACGCAGCAGCGGCAGTGTCGGAGCGGAGCCGGTAGCGACAACACCGACGAGGAGGTCGATTGAGTTGGATACGAGCTCCGAGTTTCTCTCGCTGCTTCCCGCGTCGCAGAGAAAGTCCGCCCGGCTCAGCCGATCATCCCGGGCCCCGTATGACAGCTTTAGCAGCCCGGAAAACAACACTGCAAATGTGAGAATACACACTGAAACAGCTGGTCAGATAAAAGTAGATAACCGTTTGTTGGTTGGCTAAGTCTGCTATGAATGCAACTTTGCTGTGCTAGTTAAGCTATCTTTCAAAACTGGCTAAGTTACTGACACATTATTATCTATCATAAGGTATCGCAACAGTTAAAAGCATAGTCACATTATTTTTTATTCACGTGTGACAACCATTTATAATTGCAGTGACTTCTAAATAATCTTTTTGATTTGCCGTTAAGCATCATAGTCATATTATAACATTGTATGTTATCACATTAATAAACTCATTGTTAGAAGTTAAGTGTTTGTGTTGCTAGTAGTTTCTTCATTAACCTTTATCTTAGACTCGTCTGTTTCTTGATAACAAAAGTACTGCTTGATGGAAAAGAAATAGCTGCAGGAACCGAAGTCAGCCGCAGCACTAGATGGGCAGATAGTGGTTTAGTTACTAAAGAAAACCGAGATACTGTCGTGTTTACTACACAGGAAAGCAAGTTTATAGCTGTTCAGTCATATGACCGTTACTTCCACCCAGTAGTCTTCTTTGCATTTATCTCAGAGCGTCTGTTTGCTATATTTGCTTTAAATTACCCATAGCTAGTAACATGGTTGGAGTTAGACATGTGAGCACGCTTTTAAGAATGATCTCAAATATAAGATACTATATGTGAAGGAATTGAGTGACCTAGATAAATTATGTCAATTAATGATAAATAAATCTATCCTTTTAGTATATGGGTGATACTAAAAGGACAGTACACATTACTAGATGTGTACTCTCTGCACATCAGTTTTCCAAGCTAAGTTAATCATTAACTGCACTTATTTTGAGCATGAGGTTGACTTCCTAACTCATTAGACAGGCTGCTTTTAACTCCCGACTACATAGTCTAACCTATAGCAGCACTGTGACTGTGTCATTGACTTGCTGATATGAAATAGGGGGAGGACAATGGTCTCCACCACTCTCTGAGGTCCAGAGGGCAAAAGGTTAAATTTGAGGTCTCGTTTCCGGACTCGAGACCCAAGACCAGCTCCCCTGTGGATGAGGATAAAGTTGGAGGCTGCTGCACCAGGTAATGCAACACCACTCACTAACTTGACTGATGGTATAAAAATGACATTTTTTATATTATCGTCAGCTAGCAGAATCAATGCCCAACTTAAACTGATTTTTTTTGCCATCCAAGTTGACCAGCTGTATTCAAAATCTAGTCCTCAGTGGATTTCCATTAGTGCTTAATGTAGCAATATAAAACAAGAAAATTATTTTTTGTCATTATTTGTCAGGAAATCTTCCAGGCTGCAGAGAGAAGGAAAGACATCCAATAGCAAGCAGCAAGCAGGTACCCAGTACTGTAGAATCCATGCTTTTAAATGAAAGCAGTGTAGAGTAACTTATATATTCTTTTATTAGTCTCTATACATCTAACTTGGGTGAGCTTATGTTTTGTATCTCAGATGTTCCGGATGAAGTGGAAGGGTCATCCACTCCCAAGAGGAGCCGCTTTAACCTACGAAGCCCAGAAGTGGAGGAAGAAGAGGAAGAAGATGAGGATCATCGCTCAGTGCGTCGCAGCTCTCGAATCACCGGATACAAACTGGGTTCCCGCAACCAGTCTGTGCTGTATGACCGCCTCATTACTAAGTGAGTTCAGCAGCATTCAGTCAGAAAAACAGTAACCTTTAGTAGATTTAATAAACATGTTTCCATACACAGTGGGCTGGTGAGGGATTAGATAAGATATGAATGTCCCGTTCTAACTTTATTTGTCTCTCAGCACTGCTGAAGCTGTTCTCCAGAAGATGGACGACATGCAGAAGATGAGACGCAGGCTGGGGAACCGAGACCGGGATAGAGACGCTAAGGAAGAGGTGATAATCCACACAGAAAATTTCACAGCTCTGCATGGTGCTCTGTAATGTAGTGTTTTTATGGAGGGTGGGTAGCTAGTAGCTGACAGTGTGTAACCTTCCTTAGGAATGAGTGTTTGTTTTTGTTTCCTCTGAGCAGCTGAGTGTGTACGCGAGTGGCAGAATGAGAAGGTCTCTGAGGAACAATGTGAAGACTAAAGAAACTGAGAAAGAGAACCAAGGTGAGATGGTCTAGTAATGTAAGTCCAGTAATGTTAGGAACACAGCTCAGGAGTACTGTGTGCAATGGGAATGTGCACAACTTGCTATGGTCACTGTTCAGTACCAGACATACCAGTCATTTAATTTAATCGTTAACATTTTAATTGATGCCCAATGCACAAGTTGTGTGTCCTATGCAGCCATTTGCCACCAGATGGAGCTGCAGTCACTGTAAAAAAAAAAATGCCATCGCTTTGATAATCAAGACATGAAATTTTTGTTAGTGCTATGATTGTTAGCTTTTTCGCAGATCCAAACAGATTTCTCTCAGGGATAGCTTTGACATCGGTTTATTTTAAATGTTTGTTTTTTCCTTCTCTGTCTGTCTGGTGTTTGGAGTATAAAACGCAACGTTCAAAATGCATGAGGTGCCGCAAAGTTAAGCAGCACTTAAACTACAATTAATTACTGAAGAACGCGATTTTGTTTAGGCAGCTTTGACATTTTCCATTTTTCTCGTTTCGTCGACTAAGCATGCCGATCTGAGTTTATCTTCTTCAGGGGAGGATTAATAGAGAGATACTTGAATGTTTTTCTCAACATCAACCGCATTCAGTGAGATTTGGAGTCGTGTGTTGATGTCGGGTGGTGTTTCATTTTTTTTATACATTGTCATTGAATTCGCAGGAGGGGATGAGGATGATAATGATGATGATGATGAAGAGGAGGAGGAAGATGGAGAAGATGACGAGGAGGAAGAAGAAGAAGAAGATGATGAGGATGCTGAAGATGAGGAAGAGGAAAGCCAACGACGCTATGACTTCAGACAGCGAAAGACTGTGGTCCGCTATCAAGCCCCACTAGATGGTATACAGTCCATTCAGAGCTGTGGATCGTCATCATGAATAACTAGAATAATTGCCTGAATTACTTCTGTTGTCATTTTGCACTGTTGAAGGATTCTTTTTTTTCTTTTGTAGAACCGAGAGAGACCAGGAAGCGCAGCATGTACTTCAAGGACCACTCCTCATCGACAAGGCGTAGGTTCAGATTCAGCTCCACAGCCCCGAGGAGCCCATACAACAGGAGGAGAACCAGCAGGTTAGTGTCACAGCTCAGCTACTGAACATTACCTTGTACATACAGTATATGCAGGATTCCAGTAACATCTCATGCTGTTATGTTTTGTTTTTCTTAAATTTGTACATGTCACAGATGTTTATTACTAAATCAGACAGGATTATTTTAATGCACTGTCCACTTTTCTTAGGTTATGTAGGAACTTTTAAACAGTCAAGTCCCTGATTCTTTGACACCAGTTGCCATAATACTGATTCTACTAGCCACTAGCATATTTACTGCATGTCAAACCATCCTCTTTTCTTCCTCTTTTTTTCCCTCCCACCGTCAGGAGTAGTTCTGAGAGGTAAGACCCTCACTGCTCGTCTTTGTCAGTGTTTAGTGTTTGTAATTCATCTTTAATAGAGTATCCTTGTTAGCTCTGCGGTTGTTGGTAATTGCTGTTGGTGCATTTGAGTTTCACTCTGCTGTTAGTAGTAAATAGTCTGGCTTTAAGGAGATGATGAACCAATCTTCATTCAAACGTTATGCACTTTAGTGCATTTCTTTTAGCCTGTTGTAAAAAATCAGACTCTTAAGCTCATCAGTGAATAATCATATGCTAAATCTCCGTTTTGACCATGGGGAAAAATGTAGAAAATGGGAAAACTTAATTGGATTATTCATTAATTAGTTTTATGTTCCCCTATTGCTTTTTACACAGCAAATGCCCTAACTTTCTATTTTAGTTTATTTTTGTATTACTTTGTATTACATTTGACAGCTTTTTTTTGTGCACTTGTTTTCATTTCTGCACATCTAGTCTGAAGCTTCCGTCACTTTAAAAACGTTTGGATGTTGCGCAATTGGTTTGGCCTCACAAGCCCTTTAAGTTTTTCGCAAGTGAAGTTCTCCCTATGTGTGTTGCTCAGGTGTCATCAGGTGACGGTGTTATCTAAAGTGGTTCGATGAGTCACTCCTGTTGTTGCTGTACTTGTACAAATCAGATATTTTGCTTTGTTTTTTTTTCTCTGTATGATTTTTTACTAATGAATGATGACTAATGGTGGTGTATTGGTTTATGTTTGTCACAGTTTGTGTGTGGATGTTATCCTTACTGTTGTTGGTGAGAATAACCTGTCTCCATACTGCTAGATCTTGTTTGTTTACAATAAACTGCGTTTACATCTTTTGGTGTCACAGGAGGAGACATGCCATCCACAGCAGCGACTCCACATCCTCCTCCTCAGATGACGAGCAATTCCAGAGACGGAGGAGTAAGAACAGGAGCCGGTCAGTCAATAGGTGAGAGCAGCAGGTGTCTGAAGGTGTTTTTGTTGTTGTTTGTTTTTAATTCTTGCAATCTAAAATAAGACACATAAAAGGTTGCACAAATGATTTTAAAGAAAAAGTCTTGATTAGGCTTGTGACTTATTAGTGAGTATGGTCGTTGGTACTATTTCCGGTTTTTGTTTGCGTGTCCTGTAGATGTCTACCTATGAACCTCGTGAAAGAAGACCTGCTGGGGATCCACAAAGACAGGATGAAGATTGGAGCCAGCCTCGCTGATGTGGACCCCATGCACATAGATAAGACGGTGCGCTGCGTCAGAGAATGGCCTGAATAACAGATGCAAAGAAAATCATTGTGAAGGACTGACAGCAGCATGAACTCACCCTGAAACATGTTACACTAAAACACATTAAACACTCCTAATGTAACTCTGTTGTGAATGCGATCAGGTGCGGTTCGACAGCATCGGAGGTTTGAGCAGACACATCTCAGCCCTGAAGGAGATGGTGGTGTTCCCGCTGCTTTACCCAGAGGTGTTTGAGAGGTTCAGGATACAGCCACCCAGGTAAACAGTGTGTGTTTGTGAACAGGAGAAAGTTGTGTGTCAAATACTTAAAGTACACCACACTATGTATACAATATATACAAGTACTGTATATTCCACAAACATGTTTAATTTTGAGACTGTGCCATTTCTCTTCTGGTCTCTTCCACTTGTAACAGTGAACATGTGTTTTCTGCTGCAAACTTTCTCGCTCTTCGGTTGTTTAATGTCGCTCCTTCGTTCTTCTCGACATTTGCCTCTGCTTTGTGCATCACTCTGGTTTTCTCTTGTTTTTCAGGGGCTGTCTCTTCTATGGTCCCCCGGGCACGGGTAAAACGCTCGTAGCCAGAGCTTTAGCCAATGAGTGCAGTCAGGGCGACAAAAAGGTTTCGTTCTTCATGAGGAAAGGAGCTGACTGCCTCAGCAAGTGGGTTGGAGAATCTGAGAGACAGTTGCGTCTGCTGTTTGACCAGGTAAACTGAACTCATCTGCTTTTATGTGGAAAACTAAAAATTGGATACCTGTACATGTGTCAGGTGTTAATAGGTTCTCACTGGGTTCTTTCCAGGCATATCAGATGCGTCCCTCCATCATTTTCTTTGATGAGATTGATGGTTTGGCTCCAGTCAGGTCCAGCCGTCAGGACCAGATCCACAGGTCAGGGTTATTTGCAGTGCATGTGTTTCTTTACATCATCTTGACCTTAACAATTCTGTAAAGTAAACATTTACTTGTATATTTTATTAGGAATATAGTATACTTTAAATTAGAAAATTGTTACAGTAGCTTCTTTCAGTTACAAAATTTTTTGTTTTGTTTGTTTGTTTTTTTCATTTACACTGACTCAGTTAGGTACCTTGATACATTGAGTACCACAGTGAGCCTCAATATTTGGGGCTTGTTGTGTCACTGTGTTTCCTTTTTGTTACAGAGACGACTGTTATTGAAAACAAAATCTAACCCTTTCTGTGTCTGTAGCTCCATTGTGTCGACCCTCCTGGCTCTGATGGATGGATTGGACAGCAGAGGAGAAGTCGTTGTGATTGGAGCTACGAACAGGCTGGACTCCATCGACCCAGCTCTGAGAAGACCCGGACGCTTCGACAGAGAGTTCCTGTTTGGCCTTCCCGACAGAGAGGTGAAGAATGTAGTTTATAGTTAGCACAGTTACAATATTGTAAATATTGGTAATATTATGTAAATAGTAATAGTTTTCAATACAGATGCACTTTAGCGTGAGTAGAAAAAAGCAGCAATAGGAAATTGCTTGTTCTGATCATGAATTGTTGGGATCTTGTGTTGTTTGACAGGCAAGAAAGGAGATTCTAAAGATCCATACCAGACAATGGACTCCTCCACCCGCTGAGGCTTTTCTGGAGGAACTTGCAGATAAATGTGTTGGTAAGTTGAGCACATGTTACATACTAATACATGCTGCATTAAGTTATAGTCACCAATACTGTATAAGTAAGTTAAAATGTGATATTTTTATAAGGAATAAAGCTGAGACACTATCGGTCCTGAATTCATACAGGAAGTGATCACATACAGTTTTGCACTCCGGCCATACAGATTAAAGTTTGCTCATTAAAAAATGTCTGTTGTTAAGGTTACTGTGGAGCGGACATCAAGGCGGTCTGTTCAGAGGCAGCCCTGTGCGCACTGCGGCGTCGCTACCCACAGATCTACTCCTCATCACAGAAACTTGTACTCGACGTCAACTCCATTTCCATCACCAACAAAGATTTTATGTCCGCCATGTCCAAGATGGTACCTGCTGCCCAGAGGTAAAGTTTTAGTGCTGTCTTTAGAGTCTTTATGCAGCTTGGTTGCTGCTTACATACTGTTACTGTTAAGTACTTATTGTGATCCTTTTTTTTTTTTTAGAGCGGTAGTGTCACCAGCCAAGGCTCTGGTACCTGCCATCCGTCCTCTGCTGAATGCGGCCCTGCAGAGCATCCTTCTCACAGTCAGCAGAGTGTTTCCACATGCTGAGATTGGCTTAAAGAGAAAGAGGGAACAAGGTGGGGTCCTGCTTCACCTTTTTATTATTGCTGTGTTGCTAGACACATGTTATGTTCTTTATAGGTATTCTTTCTAGAAATCAAAGACTGAAATAAACAGTTGTGACACAGTCAAAGAGCTTTTTTCCTTTTCTTTAATTCAGGGTGTAATTATTTGTATCTGTTTGTGTGATCCAAGATGTGACCTGTGCTGTGTCTGATGATGATCTGATGTTCAGTGAGGAAGAGGACTCTGAGGTCTGCCCCATAGGACAGACCTCCCACTCTCAACACAGAACACCTGCTTCTAACGGCCTCATCAACCTCCACCGGTAGGACAAATAAACTCATATGTGAGGGGGTATTTTTCACATGTACTGTTTGAAATCCATTTGAAATCTTATGGCCATCTACTTCCACCACTTTGTGTCTTTACATTGTCTATCTGGAGTCCCTGAGACCCAGATCTTACTGAAGAAGTGAAACATTTCTGTTACTTCACCATCTCAGTATCTCTGTCCCTGCTGTGTAGGAGCGTGTTGAGCCAGCCCACATCCTATCGTCCCCGGTTGCTGCTGGAGGGCAGACCAGGCTCAGGCCAGAGCTCTCACCTAGCTCCTGCTGTGCTCCACGCTCTGGAGAAGTTCACTGTGTACACACTGGACATGGCCGTGCTGTTTGGAGCCAGCGCAACTGCACCGGAAGAGACATGTGCTCAGGTACATGAGCTATAAGGCCAAATAAAATTGAATATACCTTAAATATGTGTTTACAATTTTATGCAATATTATGGTTACATTAGGATAATTCGTATTTGAACAAAGTGTAGATGTATGTGTTGACTTGAGGTGGTCTAGAGGTACTCTTTGTCACTGCAGCCTTGTCAAATTCAGTGTGTTCTTTTAAGTGGACCTCACTGGCCAAAATGGCTGCCACAGAAACACTGTAGTTCATGGGCTCCACTTCCTTATGCCACGGGCAGTGGGGATAATTACGCACTACAGACAAGTGCATGTATGAAAGAAGATGCTGTTATTTTACAGTGATGCATGGCAGCAGACTGCTCACACACAATCATAAGCCGCCCTGCTTTGCTGCACTCTTAAGCCGGAGGTGTGGTTGATGGTGCAGCATGATTGAACCAGGGACTTGGGTGCTGGTCCATTCAGGGTCACGAGAACAGAACAGAGAAGGCGACAGAAGAAACTAATACTCCAGTCCTGGGCAAGGCGTAAGCAGAGCGTTTAGCATAAGGAAAACACACAGAAAGGATTAGTCACAATGAAGGAGGGGCAGGAAACTGACGGCCGTTACACGTCCTTACCCACGTCTGTAGATTTCAGTCCAGATGTCACAATTGCATTAGAATTTACTGCTCTTGTCACATGTTCTGCAGATTTTTGTTGAAGCCAAGAGAACCTCCCCCAGTATCCTGTACATCCCTCACATTGGCCAATGGTGGGAAACAGTTGGCCCTGCTTTAAGAGCTACTTTTCTGAGTCTCTTGAGCTCCATCCCAGCCTTCTCTCCTATCCTTCTGCTTGCTACCTGCAACCTCTGTTATGACCAACTCAGCACTGAGGTATGGAACGACGAGTAATGCTTTGTTTCAGGTGTTGCAAATGTGCCAGAGGATAGTCAGTTATTATCTGCTTCTCAAATTTGCTTATAAGGTGTAATAAATCAGTATCTCTGATTTTACCGAATTAGAGCTGCATTCATCTGCGGTATTCTCACTTCTCACCTTCCTTATCTCAGGTACAGGAGCTGTTTCGGTTTGAGTATGGAGAGGTTTTCCAAGTTCAGGTCCCCACCAGTAGGGAAAGAAGAGACTTCTTTGAGGATCTAATCCTCAACCAGGCTGCTAAAGCCCCTGTCTCAAAAAAGAAAGCTGGTAAGCCTAGATATTCGTACTAACATATCACCCAGCTCATGACTAAAATTGGCTCAAAGCAGCAGTCTTGTAGTTTAAGTATGTAACATCTGTTCATATGGTGGCACAGTGTCATCTTATTCTAGATGGAAGCTAAAAGTGTACCCTTCCAACATATAAATTTTGTCTCTTGCAAAACAAAAGGGAATTAAATCTGTCAACTCTTTACTTGTCTCAGTGCTTCATGCATTGGAAGTGCTGCCAGTTGCTCCTCCACCACCTCCACGTCAGCTAACGCAAGAAGAAACTCAGAGATTGGAGGAGCAGGAGGAAGACACCCTCAGAGAGCTTCGCCTCTTTTTGCGTGATGTCACCAACCGTCTGTCCCAAGATAAACGCTTCAAGGCTTTTACAAAGCCTGTGGATTTAGAGGAGGTTAGTAGTTAGTAGTAGTTCTATTATTATGACATTGTACTCCAACAATGTACTGGATTACTACACCAGAGAAAATTTCAGGAGGGGAGCAATGACTGAAGGTTAAAGATCTGCCTAACTAAAGTATGTTTTTAGATACTGCCACTGGGGGGCAGCAAGCATAATTCCACTCATGACAAATTTAATGTGCAACTTATTGTGGCGCTCATATCAGTCGATGTTGTCCTCTAAGATCCTCTAAAATGTTTGGTTTCATCTCCTTCCTTTGCTCAACGCCTGTCCTGTGTTTCAGGTTCCAGATTATGCTGAAGTGATCAAGAAGCCTATGGACCTGTCAACGGTGCTCTCCAGGATAGACCTCCATCAATACAGAACAGTCAAAGAGTTCCTTCAAGATGTGGATCTCATCTGGCAGAATGCCCTCGAATACAACCCAGACAGGGATCCCTCAGGTACACACAGTGAACAACAGACACACACATGGACACACCATGCATAAGAGAAGGGATCAGTGAAATACAAGTGCTCACACATCGAGTAATTGGGGTGTAAATGCTTGTATTTTTTCCAGATCGTCAAATACGGCACAGAGCATGTGCACTGAAAGACACGGTCCATGCTATCATCAAAGATGAACTGGATGAAGATTTTGAGAAGCTTTGTGAGGAGATCAAGGAGTCACGCAGAGCAAGAGGTCAGTGTGTCTATGTGTGTGCACATGTCAATTCTCTCAGGTTTCCTTAAGGAGCAGTTCATTTGCAGTTTCAAACAAGTAAAACTGTATATATTTCTATTTTTAACTACCACAGGTTGTTCCACTGCACGATTTACTCCCTCCTTCTACCATGTCCTTCCCAAGCAGTCCAAATGTCCTCCTGAGGCTAAGATCACTGACTGCAGGTCAGATCAAGATTTCTTTAGTTATACATGTGTGTATATATATTTATATATATTTAGTCTGTTAATATTTGTAATATTTTTACTGTACTATACTGCTGAGTGACTTGTCTTCTGCTTGTCAAACACATTTCATTGCAATGTTGACCCTGTGCTTTTATGACAAATAAAACTGAAACAGCTCACAGAAAGACCTGGATGGATCCACAGTTTCAGCTACTCCTAATCCATGTTCCCCTGCTTTTACAACTCCCAAATATACAGGTAAAGATTATACACTTAAAAATCAGTAGCAAATACTGTTGGTCACTCAGTTTAAGGAACACAACATTTTTTCCCCCCAGCCCAGAAGAAGAAACGTCGGAAGAGCCGATGGTCCACTGGCTACTATGCAAAGAAGAAGTCAATTTCTCCTCATGTGTCCAAAAATGATGATCAGCTTGGGTCCGATGAGGAGGAGGCGGATGGAGATGATGAGTATGAAGTTGAGAAAGCAGGAGAAGAACTTGATGAGGGCGATGGAGCAGAGGAGGATCATACAATAGCTGAGGCAGAGTCAGAACATGCGGAAACTCACATAGATGGTTTTGGACTTTCTGAGAAAATACAGAGCAGTCAGGAGGAGGGGAGAGTAGAGAAGAAAGCAGATCCTGAAGATGAGGTCACCTCATGTGAAAGAGGAAAACTGGAAGATCACAACGAGATGCAGAATGAACAAAAAAAGGTAGAAGAAGCTGTCACACATCAGTTAAAGGAAAAAAATCTGTTAGGACAGGAAGCAGAAGAGAACTATGAACCTCTTTCAGTGAACACTAACAAACACAGCTACAGTGAGGCTGAAGCAGATAACCAGCACCCCCGCATTGAAGATGCTCAAACTCTAAGCCTGTCAGAAACTCAGACTGAGCAGAGTCAGTGTGTAGGCCAGGAAGAACACATCAAGGTAGTTACAGAAGAGGAGGCAGAGCAGAACATCCCTGCTGAGCCAATGGAGGTGGAAGAATCCTCAACCATAGATGCCTGTGCAGCTGCCAGAGGAGAGGAGGACACAGGCACAGGTTGGATGTCAACACACTAAGACTGTTTTCTCACATTTAATGTAACACCAGATGTTTAGTTGAAAATGTAGCTGAAAGGGAAAAAAGCACATGTTATGCCCAGCAGGGAAAGCAGATTATTAGTATAGTGCTTCTAGACCACAGTTCTTGGGCCTCAGAGTGAAAATACCAGCAGGCTATCATCTGTTACAATCGTGTAAACATTTTGTGTGTTTTCCTGTGTGTGCATGTCTGTTTGGTGTCTCAGAGCGGAACGTGAGGCGAATGACTCGGGCTCTGAAAAACGCTGTGCTGCAGCAGCAGATGATCAATGTGGACAAAGCTCTGCAGATCTTGGATGAGGAAACCCCTCCTGTAGTTGTGGACAAAGACAAATTAAAGGTGCGGGATACTGTCTGTGTAGTGTGTGCTGACAACAACAGAAAAAGGAGAACTAAACTACTTGACTGCAGAATGTTTTATATATATATATATATGTATATTCCATTCCTTTTTTCTCCTGTGGGTTTTCAGGTGCTTTTGGAGCGGGTGGTAACTAAAACAGAAGGCTATGAGGTGTATAAGCTGGAGAAACTGTATGCTCTGCTCTGCCAGAGCATCTATAGACACAGACGAGACTACAACAAAACTGCACTAATACAGGTGAGCACTGGAAGAGTGTTGGTAAACGTTGCTCCTGTAGATATTCTGAGTCTGATAACTTTAACGATGGGTCTTCGTATGATAAGAATCAGTTTTGTTTTGTATTTTATTTTCAAAGATGTGTACTTTTTCTATAAGTATTTTAATGTTCCTAATCTGTAGTTCTTCCCTTGTGTGTTTGTTTTATTAGGAGATGGAGCAAGAAATTGAAGACTTCTGTTGACATTTCCACGTGAAAAGCAAGATCGTTTTTATTAGTTATTCTCATCCTTTCAATGTGTGTAAATAGAAAAAAAATTGGTTCTATTTTCATAGAAATCCACATGCACCTATATTTCCACTAGCTAATACTTTGTATCACTTCTCATGTTTATATTTCATTAAATGGGTTTCCTCCAAGTGTTGTGTGCCTTCTTCTCCCATTAAAGGGTATCAGCAGACTGTGTATTAGAAAGCATTATGTTTACTATCACTTCCTGTATTTCACCACTACAAGTTGTGGTTGCATGTTCGAAAGCCAATCAGGTTTAGAAAGTTTTACAAGTTGTTATCAGCGACTGTGGAGGGACAACACCAACAAAGTTAACTGATTTTATATATAGATAATACTTTTAACAACCATTGTTAAGAATAGGAAGAGATTGAATAGGAAGAGATTAAATAGGAAGAGATTAAATAGTTGCATTATGGGAAATTGAGCATCCAGGATTTTTAAACGTGACCCCATTTTAGGCATTCATGCCTCCACAGCTGCTCATAACCTGTCTCCTAACAACCCTGTGACTTTATTATGGCACATTAACTTAATGAAGTGCAATTATAATGATCCACCATCTATAATGATGATGATTTTTGTTGTGTAATGCAAGTTATAATTGATAACAAAAAGCGATGTAAATGCATTCTGAAGTGTTTATCTGGTTATACCGCGCTTCCTTGTATGACTTATCAGTTGTAATATACTCTGGCACATTCTGGTTATTGTTTGTAGCCAAAAGGAGGCTACAACCTTGTTTCATTTTAATTTTAAATATATGGGATCCGTTTTTCATTGCCGCTTAAAAGGCTCGTTACATTATAGTCTTTTTTATTAAAAGTAAAAATAACCACGAGAAAAGCATGCACAGCAACTGTAAACAGTATCGCGTGTGTTGAAAGGAAAGTCTGCATTGTCAGTGTTGTCCTTAAGTAGCTTCTCATCGTGCCCTGACAGGTCATGTAAGGACATTTTGGCACGCAGCCGGATCGGGGAAATGATGAGTTTACGGCCCACCGCGCACGCTGTTTGAAATCCAGTTACTCTTTAAGGATATCACGGCTAAAACAAGCTCACACCGAGTCCACTGTAGTATTGTAATATAGTGCATTTTTTAGCCTAAAATTTCTCCCAAAATTTTTTAAGAGCACAGAGAGAGAGTCGCCGAGGAATGACGTCAGGACGTATTACATTGAATGATGACGCCGTTTGATCATTAAAAAAATCTGCCGTAAAAAAAAAATCAGAGAATTGGGTCAGCAAACAGCACAGCCACGGTATGAATGTAACTCCCGTGCGTTCGGTGGTTCAACTTTGACAAAGAAGCCCCCCCTTTGGAGTGAAGTAACCTGCTCCGACGAGGAGAGAGGGAGATGTCCGGTGTTTTCCAGCATCTGCCAACGACAGCCGTAGCCGTTAGACCGGTCCGTCTGTCTGTCTGTCTGCCTCCCTCGGCTGGGTTTGGGAAGACCCGCTTGCCCGGATAACGTTAACGCTGCTGCGGACCCGGGCCAGGCTCGGGTCTGAGCGGTTAGCCCGGGGGAAAGCAGAGACGCCGACAGATACCACCAGAGAGGAGCTGAGAGCGGCTCTGCTGAGACCCAGGAAATCACTCCTCGCCTTGTCTCGACAGCCTGGTAGCAACACAGTGCACATTTCAGTAGTTCCAGTAAGTTTACCGCCAGACGTGATCAATAATTATGACTGGCCCGGCTAACACTGGCTAGTTGGCCCATTTTTTTGTACGTGTCGGATGCCTTAGAGTCGAAGTAACCAGATTTTGTTTAATAATTTGTCGCTTGGCATTAATAATTATAACGAATGAGCTAGCTCACACCTCCACATTATTGAGTTGCTAACAGTTGATGCAAATGAGCTCATGATGGCAGAGCAGCCAGCATGCCGTCCACACCTCTGTATAATCTGTTAGGGTGACTTTACCAGCAACAAGTCATGAGAAGTTGGCCCAAAGCGTGTGCAGAGGCGTGTTAGAGGGAAACGTTTGCTTATTTGCCGTAGCTCGTGTCACAGTCAACGACCTGGCATTCGTAAGCTGTTAAGTTAAACTCTTAATTCGCAAAGACACATACAAAGTGAATTCAAATATTAGTTTTGAGCAGGCAATCTGTGCCTTAAAGCAGGATGTAAATAATGAAATAGATTATGATATAATCCCTATACTATAATTGCTGGTATATACCCTGATCTGATGAATTTAAAATCATTTTAGAGGTCTTTTTAAACCCCTTGCCAAACTTATAGTCTCCACGACTACATCCCCTATTCTGAAGGCCTAAAAGGGCTCTTTAGACCTTGACCGGAGGACACTACACACTTCAAGATCACATATGTCAAAGTTTAAATGAAACAGAACTCATCTGTCACTCGCTAAGAAGGTTGTTATCACAAGCACCTAATCTGAAAAACCTGACTTTAATTTTATGGATCTCCTTTGTGTATCTAAATTTTGCAGTCAGTGCAAACAATGTAAATTTACTGTCATTTATTTGAATATCTTCTTCAGTTGGATTTAACTGTTTCAAAGCTGATCTAGTCTCTGCTTGTTCAGATTCACGTGAGTGTATTTGAGGATGCTGTCATTTTAAAGTCCTGTATGGTTATTTCTTGTTACCGTCTGTGCCCAACGTATTATGCGTAATACCTGTTAATAATAGCCTAATAATAACAACCTGTTAATAACATGTGTTCACACACTGTAACTATAATCAAAGTCCATTTAGAGGCATGTCTCACCGCTAGGCAGCCATCTCGTAATGTTTCTGACATCGCTAATTTGCACAGGTACTGTCTGAATTAAGCTTGTTTTCAATGGTCACCCTTATAAATATACCACATGTATCAACTCACTCATCAAATCTGATAAAAATTGCTTAAAATTCTTTCTGAATTTGCCTTAAAACCATCTTCTTACCCTTTGAAGTTATGCTTGTAGCACCATGTTTGCTTGCTTTCACAGTGTCTCCCTTTTAATGTCTCGGGTATAAATTCACAAGTGTCTGTGATGACTTTAGGAGGCAAAGAACTCAGCTGATCAAGTTTTGGTTTCGCCTCACAATTTCATGCAGTTACATCATCTGAAGGACTGTGCAGTTCATAGCCTGTGCAGTGTACTTTGTAAAAATCTAACTTAACTGGCCTAGTTGTCTCACTGTTATAACATCATCATCAAGCCATCATTAAGCCACATCACACATTAAGTAATTAAAGACACATATTACAGTAAACTGATGAATGAATATGATGAATAACTTCATTCAAGATGAAAAAAAAAAAATGGGGACTTCATCTGCAAAATAGGGTGGAGCTAACTGTGTTAATTAATGATTTGTTTGGGTGATTGTTTAATCTTAAATAGTGACCGCTGCCTGTCAGCATGATTCCACAGTAATGCTCTAAACTGAAATCTGTAACAGTATTAAAGTGTTAACCCGCTGTCATTGACACCTTTACTGCCAGTTAAGTGGTAAACGTCTTAAAGATGAAATAAAAGTCTTATGTGGGTTTTACGAATCATATCCCGAAGGAAGTAATTGTACAAAGCTAGTGCAGCATTTGTAGCTCCAGTTCATAGATGTCTGCTAAATGCATGACATTTGGGCAATCATTAAGCTTCTCTTCTTAAAATAGCACACTTGCTGAATGTGACAGACTGTGGTGTTGCAGCTTTCCCAAGGATTGCCCATCCAAACTGAAGGACTCAAGTCATTTGCTAATGAAACCAAAGACAAAGTATAATAAAAACAAGTCAAGCAATCATTTTGTAAGAACCAGCTGAAGTTTTAAGCCTTCAGCGTAATTATACTTTGCAAAATATTAAACCTGCATTCACTCAGGTTAAATTACCTGGGCTTACTTGTAATGCCCTTCCCTGCATGCTTCTTTAAAACACCCAATTTAGTAACAAATACACAGCAACTTGTTTTTACTAGATGAAAACTGAACTCCTCTTCCACACGCAGTTTCTTAACTTTGGCAGCAAAGGAAAGATTTGATATTAACAAGAGGAATGCTTAAGCAATAGTGGGCAGATTATATGAATAATTGTTTTGTCTGTGTGTGTGTGTTTTTCAACAGAAATACATCATTCAAGGACTCGTTTGCCTGCGATATGTGAGTCTCAACAGTTCTGCCACACATCTAGTTTTGTCGGAGAAGTAAAAAGTTTGGTTTGACAATGTCGAGCCGCCGGAAATCCACCACACCTTGCATGGTGGTGCCCTCTGATGTGGTTGAGCAGGAGGAGGTGGAGGAGAAAACAGAGAGAACGAAGGAGGACGACGCTGGGGAGGAGGAGGAGGGAAAGGTGAAGGAGGGAACGGAGGAGGGGCTGACTGCGGAGGAGCTGGGGCAGGCTGTAGTTGTTGTCCCCGTTCCACCAGATTCTGGTAAGACTCTTTCTTGGACTAATTCTCAACCTGAAAAACCTGAAATATACTTAGTATACACAAATGTGCCGCTAATCTGAATGTTGAATTATTGTTACTGTTAATACTACAGATGAACCTGGAGTCTCTACTGTAGACAACAGAGAGGCCGTCGGTCCTTCACTGAAAAGCAGCACTACAAATCCTCCTGAGGATCTGAGCAGCGACCAGCCCACCCAGGAGCAACAGTGTGACACCCCCGAGGAGGGGGGAGCAGACCCCGCAGCAGTTGCTGCCATCTCTCTCAGCAAGACCCCGATCATGAGGATGAAGACCAAATCTGAACCCAAGAGAATCGCTGTGTCCCTGAAATCGGCAGATGAGGCGGCGGAGGCTTTTGGAGGAGGCGGTGAGGGAGAGTTGGGTGGGGAGCAGGAACCCATCGAAGCTCCTCTGGGGCCAATGACGCCTGTGGAAATGCTCATGCACGACTCTATGAAGCTCGGGGGAGGCGGCTTGCTGGTCACTCCGCAGTTAGAACAGCAGAGGAAGTCATCCATTTTAAATCCCACAGTCCTGCCTGCTGGTCTGGCACAGGTAGAGACACTATATAATGTGAAGTGTTTTACAGTAACACAGCTGTACGAATACCAATTTTACCAGTGTCTGTGAACAATTAATGCATGTGGTGAGACCCAGCACCGGTCTGTACCTAAAATCTGCTGCAAGCTTTTTGACAAAGGGTTGCTGTAATGTTAAATATCAACAGCATAATAGCAGCCCTTCAGCTGATAAATATTCATTGCCTCTTTCAGGAACACTTCAGCTGGCCAGAAGCCTGCCAAATAGAGCTTGGACATCATCTCTCCTTTAGCCACTCTGCACGAACGACATTTCTCATTTCCATCCCTCTCTGTCTTTGTTCCAGGTGCTCTCTGCCTTCCAGGCCCAGCAAAACACAGCAGCTGCTCAGCCCCAGTTACTGATTCCCCTCAGCAGCATCCCCTCCTACAGCGCTGCTATGGACACCAACCCTCTGCTGGGCACCACATATAAGAAGTTCCCTTACCCCTCAATGGCTGAGATCAGCAGCCTGGCAGCACAGACACAGTTCACAGAGGAACAGATCAAGGTACAAGAAGTAGATTACCTCTGCTCATAAAGATTTCATGATTTCTTAGTTTTGAATTTTAATATTTTTCACACATTTAAGTAAATAGGGCTCAAATCTGAAATATTAGTGAGTCACCAGTATGGGATTCAGAGGCTTATTACTGATAAATTACCTGTGTATTGTGGCCATCTGCTTTTTTTGTGTAGTATTACTTAATTATAAACAACAAAATCTAAAAGCGTGTTTAAGGTCACATAGCACCCCTCATCCTCTTCATCCGTCCTTGTCTCTGTGCATATTTTATCAAGTGACGGACTGTTTTAAAGTATACTTTAAAACAAATGATTACAGTCAGATATACTCGATCTGTGTCGCAGGTGTGGTTCTCAGCTCAGAGGCTGAAGCACGGTGTCAGCTGGACTCCAGAAGAAGTGGAGGAGGCCAGGAGGAAGCAGTTTAATGGCACGGTGCACACTGTGCCTCAGACCATCACTGTCATACCTGCTCACCAGCTGTCGGCTGCTGCTAATGGCCTGCAGTCCATCCTTCAGACCTGCCAGATAGTGGGCCAGCATGGCCTCGTGTTCACACAGGTAGGTAAGGAAAAAATACGTGTTACATTTGACCCAGCCTTAAGCTGGCTTGGCCTTCTCAGCTTTTTACCTCGTCTCAGATATAATCAACTAGTCTGAGTAGTAATGTAATGCAAAGAAAGGAGTAATCAATTACAAATCCATCAAAGAAGGTGTGTGCTTATGAATAGCTTTCCAGTTGATATCACCGTGACGATTTGAAAATGAGCACATTGTTGTACATTGTCAATTCATCACTTTAACTGTTTGAAAAACCAGTTCCATAAAAGCTGGCTTTGATTGCATTCTGGATTCCAGTAATGCTAAATTAGCCACTCGGAAACAACAGTACCGATGGACACACAGACTTCGCTTTGGATTTTACACCAAATGTTGACATTGCATTGCATCTCTGGAACCGAGTCTCTTATACCAAATGAATGCAGAACAAATAGGTGAATTACTACTCCCACTTTGATGTGTGAGAACTGAATTCTTTCTGAGTGAGCTGGATGTTCTGACCTCTGTTGATTTTGGTCTTTAGCCAGACATGAGAGGAGATGGGAATTGGAGTCTTGCCAAAAAAGCCACTAACACAAGTACATAAAAACATTACAGCGGTTAAACACTTAAAAACAACTTTTGTTTTATAAACACGTTTTCTCTTTAAACAAAACATCACATCTATGTCCCTTATTATAAGTTTTTTTTCTCTGATGCTATGTAGGTTGGCCCAGGAGGCAACCTTCCAGTGACCAGTCCCATCACCCTGACAGTGGCAGGGTTGCCTAGCCAGTCCCAGAGCTCCAGCAGAGTTTCCTGCCAGCCCACCCTGACAAACAGTGAGCTGAAGCGAGCTACCACTATCCAGCCTCCCTCTCTTTCACCACAGGTTTGGAAAGCACTTACAGCTCAGTGCCACTAACAAGAACGTTTTACAATTCTTGGCTTTATAATCACAAAAATAACCTCATGGTGTTTCTTTCAGCTAGAACTGTGTGTGTGCAGGGCAAAACACGTGATTAAAATGTAACCTTTTCCTTCTGTCTCTAAGGAGAACTCAGCCCTCAGTGTTGACACATTCAGCATGCGACCTAAGAAATCCAAAGAGCAGCTGGCGGAGCTGAAAGCCAGCTACCTGAAGAACCACTTTGTCACAGATGCTGAAATTGCCCGATTGATGAAACTTACCAACCTGACAAAAGGGGAGATCAAAAAGTGGTTCAGCGACACCAGGTACAACCAGCGCAACTCCAAGAACAGCCACGTCATTGTGTTTCACGATGGAGGAGGTAGAAGCAGCGGCACATGTAGCAGTGCTGCTAACACCACCATTGTTATCGACTCCAGCGACGAGACCCCAACATCACCCCATCCTCCACGTACACCTCCCGTGAAGGAGAAAGAGACCCGGCCCAAAACGTGGAACCCGTTCCCGGACTTTACCCTGCAGAAGTTTAAGGAGAAAACGCCAGAGCAGCTGGTGGTGCTGGAGGAGAGTTTTGAGAAGAACACCACACCATCAGATGAAGAGCTGAGCCGTTTGAGGACAGAGACTAAACTGACGCGGAGGGAAATTGACGCCTGGTTCACCGAGAGACGAAAAATGCCATCTGTCAGCACCTCGTCCCCAGATTCCTCTGAAGGAGGAAAAATAGAAACAGATGGGGCAAAAGCAGGAGAAGGGGGAGGAACAGGAGGAGCGGCCTCTTCTTCGCCTCCTGCCTCCTCATCTCGAAAAGGTAGTCAAACTCCTCCTGGGAATCGCAGCAAGCAGTTGCCCAGCAGCAACAAGAAGGACATAAAGGACAAGAGTAAAAAGACTCCGGAGCAGCTCCATATTCTGAAAAGTGCCTTTGTTCGGACCCAGTGGCCCACACCAGAGGAGTACGATCAGCTGGCAGAGGAGAGCGGCCTTCCTCGCTCCTACATTGTCAGCTGGTTTGGGGACTCTCGGTACTCCTGGAAGAATGGAAACTTGAAGTGGTTCTTTCAATACCAAAGTGGCAACATCGAAGGACCAAACAGCGGGGGTGGGAGTAAACTGGGAAGCGGCAGTCGGAAAAGACGTGGACGTAATCGTGGGTGGGGACGATCCCGAACCAGGAAACAGCCAAGAAGGTCCTCCTCTTTAAGTATGGATGTCGACAGGCCAACCCCATCAAAGAAGTTCAAGACTGGGAAGGAGATCCTGAAGGAGTACTACTTGAAGCACCACTTCCTCAATGAGCAAGATCTGGACGAGCTTGTCACCAAGACCAACATGAGCTATGAACAGGTAAGTCTTCTCCTAGGACCAGCTTTCCTCTTAGGTGAGGAAAGTAATAATAATAGTAACTGCAGAATTGAACAATATTTCTTCTTTAAAATCCTTCCTATATATTTTAGCTCATCCACCCGAATGATGAGTTTATGCAATGGTGAGGCATCTGTCTGTCCGTTCTTCATAGCGCAGTTCATAAGAATTACAAATATTGGTCAGATTTTAGTGAAACTTGCACAGTGATCACTTGAAAGATCTTCACCTAAATTTTGCTGAGTGTCAGGGTTGTGTTTATAGTTTTATAGGCACTTTTCCCAAGAATTGCTACTCCACCTAGGGCAGGGGTGTCCAGGTCTAGGCCTCAAGGGCCGGTGTCCTGCAGGTTTTAGATGTGTCCTCAATCCAACACAGCTGATTTAAATGGCTAAATTACCTCTTCAATATGTCTTGAAGTTCTCCAGAGGCCTGGTAATAAACTAATCATTTGATTCAGGTGTTTTGACCCAGGGTGAGATCTAAAACCTGCAGGACACCGGCCCTTGAGACCTGGGGTTGGACATTACCGCCCTAGGGTATTGATTAGCTCTTTAAACAAAATTAATTTGCCACGAATATGATTGTTTGTGAGAATTCTTGTGGATTTTAATTATCTTTAGTTTGTGCAATATAGTTTATATGGTAACAGGAGAACTTGTTACTTCCTTTCTGTTCTTCACTCATTACAGTAGCCTGTGAACTGTGTTGGATTATGAGCTTGATAAGCTTCTGCATTATTGACATTCTGATTTTTAAATACTTTGTTCTTACCTAAGGCTACATCTAAACTAGTCCGGATAAATTTGAAAATGGTGTTTTCATCTGAAAATGCTCTGCGTCCACACTATCGTTTTCAGTCGTTTTTTTGTCCACATTGAAATGGCCGAAAACGCTTAGGTTCTAGTACCGTGCATGCGTTAAACGTAAGACGATTCGCCCTGCAGTTTATTTACTTTCCGGCTCTTTGAAACGTGTTGCGGAAAAGCACCTAGTTGCTGTTTAATGCCCTCTGCCAACTTAGTTTAATTACTCACATGACTGCATCATATGAGTAACATGCGTCATCGTTTCCGAAAGTCTCCATTTTCGCTGTCCACACTGTGACGCAAAAGCACTGTTTTAAAATGTATCAGTTTTTCAAGAGCGTTTTGAAAAAGCTCAGTTTTCCTTGACCAAAAAAGCCGTCTCAGTCTGGATGGGAGTTCAAAACGGAGAGAAAACGATGCATTTTCAAACGAAAATGTATTCGTGTGGACGTGGCCTAAAAACCCCCATTATGAGATGATTTGTATAGACAAAATACCGAACCACCTCAAAAGAACAAAAGAGCCGCTCAGTAATGGAAATCAATGCAATGAAGCTCCCAGTCGACACTTCTTGTACTGATGGAAATGTCAGAGGAGGTCTGGCTCTCTGCAGTCTGAGTCAGCTGAGCGCTCTGTAACTTTCCGTTGTCTGCCACTTTACAGAGTTGCTGCGGTTCCTAAACCCTTTCACTTCGCAGTATTACTACTTATCACTGATTGTGAAATACTTTATCTAGAAATATCTGGAAATGTTTTCAGTGATGAGACCCTGTTACCTGACCACTCTTAAATTCAGTGAGTTCTGTAGAACAACCCGTTCTTTTATAAAGGCCCTCTGCATGGCTAGTAGCTTGATTTTGTACAACTGTGGCAATGGCACTGAAAAAAACCTGAATTCAAAGATTAAGATATGTGGCCAAATAATGTATATTACTAAATGTATATATTTAGTCAAAAGATAATGAGTTAAAGTACTTTTGACTGCTCTGTTGTTTTTCCACGCTTCACCACAATGATTGAGTCCACTTATGTGACACGGATTCGGTATTTGGCACAGATTTTTCACGACATGCCTTTCTTGAGGCAAACCTTCCATTTATCCTGGCTTGGGACCAGCACTAGGCTAACTTGTGACCCCCTGAGGCTGGGGTTGTGTCTCTGCGCCACTAGTTAAAAGATAATTAGGATTGTTACATGGACCTAACTGATCTTCACGTCATTAACACTCACTAGTAAAGTCACTATAAAGTGAAAGGATTTTCAACCGCCTCAAAGTTGAGAAATAACCTTTTAAATTCATGACCTCCTCTTTCTCTGTTGGTCGGAAGGTGAGGGAGTGGTTCGCTGAGGTGCAGCGACGCTTGGACGTGGGGTTAGATCCCTTCTTGGAGCCGAGTGCACGGAGGACTGATGGAGACGAAGGAACACACGATGATGAAGAGGAGACGCAGGGAGAGTCAATGGCCACCGACGAGCAGACGGGCACAGGTCAGGGAGATGAAGAAGATGATGAAGAGGACGAGGAGGAGGATGGCGAAGACACAGACGACAGTGAGGTTTGGGAGCCGTCACGCAGCGTCAAGAAATCTTTGTCCGTTTCTGAAGACTAGCAATTGTGAGGAAGCATGGTGAAGCTTAACTGAATGTTACAAGAGAAAAACTGTTTGGAATCGACGCTGGACGGCAGTTAGCTAGACCAAGTGTTTTTATCCATTTGCATGTGTAGTTCTCCACATTCATTTGCTTTTCAAGCTGTTTGCGAGTCACATCTGTGTGACACTAACACACGGACTATTAGCTTTAGCTCAAACTCTCACTGTAACTAAGATGAAAACAAGAATCTGACCCCACAAAGTGGTACATGAAACTTTGATAACGCTTATAAAGCAGCACCTACACAATGTTTTATCAAGAGGAATGGAATACAATCTTCAAGCTGAGCTGAGGATGACAACTGTCGATGAGATAGGTATCCAAAAATATGTTGCATCCCGACACATCCATTAACCCCCCCCCCCTTTTTTTTTTTAAAGAAAGCAAACTGTTTTAAATGACAGATTTTGCTCCTTGCTAATTTGCACTCCTTGCCTGTTTAAATGAAGCTACTAAGCTGCCCCCATTCACACACTGATGCTACATTTCTTCTGGAAGAAGTGTTTGATAAGTTGTGAGCAAGGGCCTGAATTCAAACTTCAATTTGTAATTCTATGAATGCCCACCCTCCTCTGAGCAGTTGTACTTAAAAAGGTGCTTGAAAATGTATTGCAGCTAGATGTCACTGCTGAGCAGTGTATCCAGTGAAACCAGCACATGACTGTGGGATTTAGTTTTACCTGTTTTTTAGCACCTGTGAAGAGCAGATCAAGAGAATCAGCCGGTTATTTGAGCTGACATGAATTTGATGGTCTTTGTGAAATGATATGAGAAAAAAGTACCTTAATGCCGAATGAATGCCAAGGCCCGGCATTAAATAACACAGGATGTCTATTCAAGTCTTCCCTTTATACTTGTTCATTGTTTCATTACTTTTATAGATTTTTAACATAACATCTACAGGTTGGAGGGGAAAGAATGCGTTTAATATGCACTGCTTTCACCTTTTGATAAAACACCTCCTGTGACCTGTTCTGACCTTTTTAAACTGGCTTGTGTAGATCATGAGTATGAGTATGAGAGAGTTTATGTCAAGTTGAATGTGTTTTCTTCTGGGCAGTGAGCTACAAAGGCAGCATTCGTGCTCTAAATAAGGGCCACTGGGAGTTGGACCTCTGGTTCCAGTGAAACAACTTAACAGATGCAAAAACTTTGCTGCAGTGTTTTGCTAGTGGTGACCCTGTGATGATTTGAGGCAGAGTTTCCCTAAAACCGTGCAAATAAAAGCAAACGCTCACCTGAACAAGACTGCAGTTAGCACCAAATCAATGACATGAGGCCTGTGAATCATGTCGGGTCTTCTGACTCGTACTTTAGGAAAAAAAAACAGACAGTATTTCAAATAACAATCTGACTCCTTTCTGCACTGAAGAGAAAAACCTGAAGCACCTAAAGTAATCTTTAAAAAAAATGCACTTTGTCCACTTGTGTTCATAGTGGACTGAATACTGATTAGGCACCTTAATCTCATTTAATTCCATGAAATGGAAGACCAAATCTGTTTTGTACGACTACAAACTGAACCAGTGTTTTGCCTTTTTTTATTTGTACTAACCTGGAATGTTACCAGTTTAATCACTTTTTTAATAATCTATGTGTTTCTTAGTTGGATGTTTATATGGCTGAAAATAATAGAACAATCACCCATCACTCTCTTTCGCTAAATTGCACAATTTGAGCCCAATTTTTCAAGATTTCTTGGTGTGAAAATGCATTTGCATTATATGTCTTGTAATCCTGTTGCTTTAAATCAAGGGAACTGTTTGCCATGTCTCCCTCTTGTTCCTTCACGCCCGTGCCCGCTGCTTTACCCCTCTCCTTCTGTGCTATTTTGTCAAATAAGTGACTATTAATGATGTGCTCTTCCCGAGGCGTAAACATTAGCAGTGTCATATTGGATCTCTGTCTCGCTAAATTTTCTGCAGTGTAAGCAGTCACAGAGGCAATGGGACTTCTTCAAAAGACTGAAAATGCTTCGCAAACCTGAAAGACATTTTTGAATAAAGTTGCTGTCATTGGAGGAATGGTTGTGATGAAGATGTGGCACAGCTTTCCCTCTGCGGCGAGAAGACTACCAAATAAAGCTCCGCTTTCTGTTTTCTTCACTCTTTGCAAGCTTTTTGCGAACTGTCCCGACTGCTGTTCTTCACTGACAGGAGAGAGAGACTGATGAAGCTTTGCAGGTTAACCTTTGTGCCTACGTGGCTCGTCGCTTGTTTTGAACAGAATTTCACCAACTCTCAACTTTGGAAATCAGTAAACTTAAAGAAGGCTTGTTCAAACTAATGATGATGCATGACCGAGCTCTGCTTTCTGCTGATGCTATTAGATGCCTAGCTACACTGAAGCTAACATTGGAAACTTCAGTTCTAAGTCCTTAAACAGACACCTCGAAGTTCTGAATTTTGGTAGTGTTTGGAACGTATCCCCAGGCACTTGTTGCACTAGAAGACACTGCGGTTAGATTTCCAACATCTTTAGCTTTAATCCAGCTAGTTTATGGTAAACTGATGGGAAACTGAAACCTTTTATCTGTTTGGTCATCATGTGACGAGTGCCTGGTCATGAAAATAACAGTCACAGTTTCAAAGAATACTTTTGTCTAATACTGCATGCAATAATCAAGACAAACAACATTTGTACATATTTGGGGTTGGTATACTTGGCACAGTAGAAGCCTCATCCTGGTTAAACTGAAAATGTAGCTTAAAAATGCGATTCGAGGACCTGTTTTTTTTTTTTGAAAATGTTGCTCAAACTTTTTCAAATCATTGGAATATTTACTCAGTTAGAGCTACAATTAGTTTAGAGGGTATTATTTTAATTACCTATTTCTATTTTGCACAACTTTTTTTTTTAAACACCCCAAGTGCAGCCATTTTGAACTCTTTTATAAGCATTTATTATCTCACATGCTAACATCTACACATGGTACAAAATGGCGGTCAGTACTCAGTTTAGTGTACAGGTTAGGCTTCATGCTGCTCCCAGGTATCCAGCCCCCAGTCTTTTACAGTGTGCTGTTTCATTATTATAGTCAATCTGTTTTGAATGGTTTTTATATGTTTCTATCTATGAAAACTGTCATTGCAACTCTATCCATTCAACAGTGGACTTCCTGTTAGCAAGACAGGCTCAATGTGTACAATAGAATAGTGTTTTTAATTAGAATCCGTTTTAGAGTTCACTGTGCACAAGTGGCTTTTTGGTACATTGTTTGCAAAAATGTAGAATCATAACTCCAGAGAAAAGACACGCAGGTAGTTGGATTAATGTTTGAATGAACCTGAACCATTTCCCCCTGCTTGCTAATAGTGCTAATAGCTAATTAGAGCCCGACTGATCAGACAGTATTTTTTTCTTTTAACGTTCTCTTAACATACATAGTTATTAATAAGTCCTTATTAAGATAAAATGACAGTGCCCCCATTTTTAAGAGTAATTGGAGTAATTTTAAATGTCTGGGTTTGTTGT